>PVKU01010498.1:0-51650 GCA_004027475.1 Anoura caudifer | reverse complement strand
GGGAGCTCCCAGTCTGATGGAGGAGACACGGTCCCTGACTCTGGGAGCTCCCAGTCTGATGGAGGAGACACGGTCCCTGACTCTGGGAGCTCCCAGTCTGATGGAGGAGACACGGATCCTGACTCTGGGAGCTCCCAGTCTGATGGAGGAGACACGGTCCCTGACTCTGGGAGCTCCCAGTCTGATGGAGGAGACACGGTCCCTGACTCTGGGAGCTCCCAGTCTGATGGGGAGACACGGTCCCCAACACCTGGGAGCCCCTAGTCTGATGGGGAGACACAGTGCCCACTACCTGGAGACCTCCATGCTGATGAAATAGGTTGTTCCTATTTCAATTTGAGATGTAAATTCCACCCTGTGCTGGTAGCAGTTCTGTCCTCACTCTCACTGTGATGCGAAGGATGAGACATGGTCCCCACTGTCTAGGATGCCAGGTGGAAGAGGGCAGCGTGATCCACCCTGACGCTATACCTCTAGTCCGTCTGATGGGGGAGGTAAGTCCCCATCATTAGCCCATTTCCCCAGGAGGGTGGCAGTAGCCTCTGTGTTTTAGGGGCCACCCGTCTGTGGGTTAAAGGATGCCCTACCCTCAGGTTATGTCCCCTTTTTAAAACTTTCAGCCTGGTGTGCCTCTTGTGAGAGAGAGAAGGCATGGAGGCCCCTATAGAAGCCATGACTCTGACATGGGAGGCCTGTCTACCCCTGGTCTGGGTCATCAGTGTGACCAAAGAGGCAGAAGAGCTTGTCTGGGCACCCCTAAGTCAGACGGAGGAGACAAGGTCCCTTCTCCCAGTCTGGTGGGGAGGCATATCTGTCCTTGATCTATGTCCCCCAGCCTTATGGAGGAGTCAGAGGCCCTTTTCGGGAGACCCCGTCTGAAAAGAGGCACCCTCCGACCCTCCCCTTCCCGCACACTCACGGGCCACCTGCAGCTCCAGTTCCAGCGACTCGGTCTTGCCCTGCAGGGTGACCGTCTTGAGTGTGTATCGGCCGGCGTCCGTGAGGTTCAGCTTCTGCACCAGCAGCGAGCAGTTGGCGAAGCCCACCTCCCGGCCTGTGTGCGCGGGGCCTGCGATCCAGTTCCCCGACGGCAGCTGGCTGAGCAGCCGGTTGGGCTCGGAGGCAGGCCCACGGTACCAGGCATACACTAGCAGGTCCTTGGGGTAGCCCTGCACGGTCAGCGTCACATCCTGGCCCTCCGTGGGCTTGCTGGGCACCGGCACGATGGACATGGCGACCACGGCCGCTGAGGAGAGAGCAACAGGGTGCAGGGTCAGCTGGGCTTGCACTGGGCATAGTGTCCCCTTCCTACCCCCAACTGGCTCATCGATGCCTCCCCCCAGCTGGCTGGCACTCCCGCGTGCAGGGTTCTGGGAAGGAGACAGAGGAAGGAGGTGACTTATGTGGCCGTGGTGGAGGTGTCCCTACAGTGCCTGCCAGGGGGCCATGTCTCCTCGTTAGACTAAAAATTTCCAGAATTTGGGGGATCTTCCTTCCATGAAACCAAAGGACCCTAGAAAATAGGGTCATGTCTCCTCCATCAGATGGAAAATTCTCCCAACATGGGGGCCATGTCTCCCCTATCTGATTGGAAATTCTAGAATATGGGGGACCGTGTCTCCCCCATTTTAAAATTTTTATTAAAAAAAAAAAAACCTGACTGGGAATCGAACCTGCAACCTTTCAGTTACAGGACAATAGTCCAACCGACTGAGCCACACCGGCTGGGACATTGTGTTTCCCCCATTAGATTGAAAATTCTCAGAGCATGGGGACCGTGTTTCCCCCATCAGATAGTTGGGAGTTGTGTACCCCAGGTTGTGCCTCTTCTGTCCAACTGAGAGACCTCAGGATGTGGGGGCTACAGTTACCCACCAGGTCGAAAGATCCTGGAGGGCAGGAGGCACGTCTCCTCCATCAGATGGAATGTTCCAGGCTGTGGGGTAGGTCTTTCCCATCAGCCTGGGAAGGCCAGAGACTGGGTCAGGGCCTGACACTAGAAATTCCTAGAAAGTGGGAGGCCTCTACTCCCCCATCAGATCGGGAGTACCCCAAAGGGGGGAACCGTGTCTCCCCCATCAGACTAGGAATTCTAAGAAGTAATAAAAAAAAATGGCCATGTCTCCTCCATCAGGATAGGAAATCTCTCTAAGTGTGGGCTGTGTCTCCTCTGACTGATGAGCAGCTCGGTACGATTGGGTGTCGTGTCCCCAGTGTCACTGCTCGAAAGCCCACTGCCTCTTCTCCCTGACTGGCAGCTCCTCGCAGGAGGAGACCGTGCCTCCCTGTTCCAGGACCACATCTTTAAGGGCAGACAGAGACTGTGTCTCCTCCATCAGATCAGCAGCTCCCCCAGGTGGGGGGAGGGTGGTGTCTCCCTTTTCCTCTGTCTCTTTCCTGGCACCTGCCACAGGGTTGCCAACAGTTCAGGAGGCCGCTTGGGGCACTGTGCCCACTCTCTGCACGTACCTGCGTATCTTGGACCCCCCACCCCCACCCACGCCACAGGCAGGGCTTGGGGAGAACACCTGAGGCCATTTGGCCCACCCCCCTGTCTCCTGCCAAGACCAGCTGCCAGGGCCCAGGTGGGGTGGGGCAGGAGGTGCACTTACCTTTGGGGATGTCATTTCTGCTTTGGGTGAAAGAGGATCCACCCTTTGGATGAGACCCAGCCTGTTAGTAGGAGGGAGGAGTGGGGGAGGGAGGGGAGGACTGTTCCCTCTGTCCCCAGGGACTGGTGGCCACTTGGGAAGGAACCAAGGCAGAATGAATCAGGCCCGAGCATTCAATGCCACCATCCTCAGGGGATGAGAAAATGTCCCCTGAGGATCCTGATGGCTCTGAACACACCAGCTGTGTCTGCACTACCCGCAGCCCCCAGGGCATCTGAGGACAGGGATCAGAAAATGCCTCCCCAGCTGTGTTTTTCCATTTGCCAGCAATTGGCTCTGATTTTCCGAGCGTACGTGCGCGCGCGCACCGTCATCTGGGCCAGATAACGGGGCGATCTGGTCGGCCACCCAGAACCGCAGCTGCCTGCGTGGCAGGGAGTGCGCCCAGCCCCTCGGCAGCTGGTGACTGAATTTAGAACCGGCGCGCCCATACGAGGGGACAGCTGAATGTTTTCCCACTCTCGCCACTGCGAAATGTGGGGCATCTGACCCATTTCTCACTTTGCCACCCTTCAAGGAAGAGAGTCAGATTTGTCGTTTGTTTTCCAGGCGACTGGGAGGGGCTGTCTCCATCGTCCCCTGCGTGGGGGGGAGGGTTCCACCTAACATGCCCCTCTGCTCAAACAGACCCCAGCATTCTCTCCCTTTCCAGTCATGCTGCTGGGCAAGCGGTGGCCTGTGGGGGGCGCCACCAAACCCTCGTTTTTCCAAGGGGGCCTCCGTGCGCGGTGGGCGGGCCGGGCCGGGGCGACTCACCAGAGAGCTTGACCACCACCGAGGCCGAGCCGGAGAGCAGGGTCTTGGTGTTCTTAGCAATACACGTGTAGGTGCCCTCCTGGGCGGCGGTCATGCTGGTGATGTTGAGGTGGTCTCGGTCGTTCTTTAGGGCCCGCCCGTTCAAGGCCCACACGTACTCGGGCTCCGGGCAGGACCGGGACACGCACCACAGCGTGAGGGACGTGTTGAAGTCGACTTTGATGGTGCAGCCCGTGCGGGGAATGGAATCCTGCACGATGGCCACGCGTTCCGGGCCGACTGTGGGGGCAGCAGCGAGAGAAAAACGGGGCAGTAGAGGGAGAGGGGAGGAGAGGTGGGCACCCCTGGCTTTCTTTCCACCAGGCTGGGCCCCTGGAAGGATCTGGGCCTAGTGGAGGGAGAGAGCTCTGGCCTGTTTGAAGCCCACGTGGGTCTCTAACTCGCTTTAGGGTCTCCAGACCCATTTTCCTTCTGAGGGTGGGGTACCACTTTCTCTTCTGTAAAAAGAGGGTATTGAGCCAGACTAAATGTCGACATACTTTTTTTGAATCTATGGCTCGATTAAAAAAATAAATAAGTCTAGATGATTGGTTTCCGATAAGGCAGACTAAGAGTCTAGAATTCTAAGGCTCCGAGAGTGATGTTGTCAGGTTCTAAGATTCTAAGTTTCTAGAGATCTATGCTTCTAAGAAGCCAGGAGAGGGTGGCTCTAAGATTCAGAATCAGATTCTAAGATTCTAAGAGTCTCTGCTTCTAGAATTACTAGGATTCTCAGAGTCTAGAATCCCGTGCTTCTCAAATCCAGAATTCTTTGGTTGCAGGATTCTAGGCTCTAAGTTTTTCTACACCACCGGCCCTCCAGTACCTCAGCGGTTTATTTTCCCTGGATTCCACGCCGTGGATCGGCTGCCCCTGGCAACAACTCCGTGCTTTGGTGGTGGTGTTATCTCCCTTCCCCCTCCCTTTCCCAAACCAATCGCTCCACTGTCCCTTCCCTGCAAGTACCGTTTACAACGGGAGGGTCATTCAATTCCAAAAGTGTTGCTAGTCTTTAGGAAGTGGATCAAGTACGTTTGAAGAGGGTTCCCTGGTTCCTAACCCCAGCAGGCCTACTGACCCAGTGTTTGCTCTTGGGCGCCCTCTCTTGGCCTCAGTTTCCCCACCTATGAGGCTTGGGCACCGGGTATCTCTGGCGGGGCTGGGAGGACTCACAGTACACGGTCAGGTTGATGGGCTCGCTGCGGCTGACACTGACCGGGTTCCAGACCTCACACTGGTAGGCTCCGGCCTCCTCCCTGCGGATGCCGTGCCGGGTCAGCACCCGGCCATCGGCGGACAGGCCGAGGCGGAGGGCGATGGGCAGGGCCTCGCCATTGAAGAACCATCGGACCTCAGCGGGGCTGGGGCTGCTGCACAGCAGGCGCAGGGTGTCTCGGCGCTCCACCAGCTCTGTGTCGTTGGCCATGACCACAGGCTGGGCCAGGATCTCTGTGGGGCAAGAGACAGAGGGGGAGGGCGCCGGGCACCGCCTGCTCCCAGGGATGCCCACTCCCCAGGCAAGGGGCATGGCTGGATCCTGGTGGTGCCCCTGTGACCCCAGCCAGAGTGGCAAAGAATGGGAGAAAAGATAGGTCTAATCCTGGATGCCATCCTGAAGGAGGTGGGCATTTTAATGTTATCTTAGTTTTTTTAAATGGTTTTACTATTTTTTAGTTTTTTTTTTAAATTTTTATTATTATTTTTTTAAATTTAAGAGGTGTTGGAAAGGAAGTGGGAAGGCTCGGCTGGGGAAGAGGAGGTCTGGGTGGTGTCTCACCATAGACCCGCAAGCGTCCGTAGCCCACCTCCGTCTGAAGCTGCCTGTTGAGGGTCTGCAGGATGTAGGTGCCCGAGTGCCCAGGCAGAGCACCACGGATGTCCAGGCCACCGTCGGGGCGTACAGCCTCCCGCCCCGTGTGGGCGGGGCCGGGGGTCTCGTCGCCTGTGCTTACGATATAGCTGGCCACCAGGTAGGCCAGGTTGATGGAGGGCCCCGCGTACCAGTTGTAGGCAAGCTCCTCCCCCGAAAGCCCGCGGACAACCAGTGTGATGTTGTCCCCTTCCGCCGGCTGGTCAGGCTCGGGGGTGATAGTGATCTCAGCCCCTGTGCTCAGGAACACCGCTGAGGAGAAGGAGCCAGAGGGGTCGGATGAGTCAGGTTTGGCCGGGGTCCCCGCGGAAGACGCGGGTGGCTGACCTACGTGTTCCGGGTGCATCGTAAGTGCTCAGTGAACGTTAGCCAGGCGCAGGCTCCACGCCCTGGGGAGGCTGTGCGTGCTCTGAGCGCTGAGTTCGACGGGCTGCGCCAAGGATCTAGCCTAAGCTTTGCCAAGCGCAGGGCCCACACGCAGCCTGTGGGGCCTGGGATTTTGTGGGACCCAGGGGGTTTTCCGGCTGTGAGAGTCACCAAACCGGGTCTTCCAAGACCAGGCTTGCTCCTCCGGCCCCTTGGCCCTGGCTCCCGGGTCCAGTGCTCTTCCTGCACTTCCCCATCATTAACATACTCCACCCCTTTCTTCTAAACCTGACAGGTGAGCTCCAAACCGGAGGAGCTGGTCAGGGCTGCTTGGGTCTGAGTTATGTGGGCTCCCGGGAAGGAGCACTGTGGTAAGAAGTACTCCCCTACCTGGCCGGGTTTCCAGTACTTTCCAGGCTAGCAGAGCCTGGCTAGGAGGGAGGGCCCTGGGACTAGTGCTCATCCCTGTCACTGTCTGGCTGTGTGACCCTGGGCAGTGAGTAGACCTCTCTGAGCCTCAAGTATCTCTACCATGAAGTGGGGGTCACAAATGGTCCTCCTTCACAGAGTGGGCATTAACACAAGGAGAGCATGGAGAACAGCTCCAGGTGCCAGTAGCAAGCACTGGTGACTGCTGCTTCAGGTGACCTTCCAGTGACCCTGTGAGCTAGGCTCATTTCACAGATCAGGAAACTGAGGCTGAGAAGGGGCAGGCAACTGCCCAAAGCCACGTCCTCGGGGGTTAGAACTCACTCTACTTAAGCTTCCAGATCTCAGTAAGGGTTTGCCACATGAATGAAGGTGCAACAGTGGCTGCCTCACCCCAGTTCATGCTCCGGTCTTAGAAATCTCCACAGTCCACCCTGCCACCCTCTGGGTGGCTGAGCCGGCTTGGCTCATGCTGGTGCCTCTAGGAGCCTGTGGGAAGCAGAGCTGCCCTCCCTACCCAGCATGCTGGACAGCTGCTCACACCTTCCCTCTCCCGGCCGGCTGGGATCCCCTACCTCCCTGAAGCCACCGGGGGCTGGGGTTCTGGGGGGCAGCATTCTCGCTCACCGCAGAGGAGGAGCCAGCTGCACCTGGTCAGCGCCATCTTTCACTCCAAACCTGGGTCTTGGAGATGGTGGTGCTGGTGTCCAGTGCTCTGAGGCCCGTCCTGGTTGGGGCTTGGCTCTGTCTGGCGCCCGACCTGGGAGGGTTCGGCGATTTGGAGCCGGGGGAGATCACCTGAATTTGGAGGGATCGATTCACCAAGGATCTGGGGCCCCGTTTGGGTACCAGGGCGGGCGTGGCAGGCACGGGCCAGGGGCCACGACCTGGCCGGGCCTCCTGGGGCACTGCCTAACGTTTTTTGTGCCGAGGGCCGGGGTTTGGTACCTGGAGGCGAACCAGGTCGCCAGGGAGGGGGGGGGTAGCGGGGGAAGGTTTTAGGGCAGTTTTTGCCCATGGCCCAGGCCCTAGCCTCTCTCTGTCGAGCTCAGGGGTCACTGAGGAGTAAGCCTAAGCAACAGTGGCTGCCGTTTTTCCAGCTTCCCTGCCTGTGGGCGACCTTCAGCTCTCGTCTCGGTGGGTGTCCTGTGAGGGGGTTCTGTTAGAATTCCCATTCATTTATAGGTGGGGAAACTGAGTCACTGGGCAGGGGCTCTGCCTTGCCTAAATTCCGGAAGGGAGAGGTATTTGAATTCTGCTCCGTTTCCGATCCCTGAGGAAGGGCCCGAGGCCGCACACTGCCTTTGGGGCTGTGCTTCTTGGCCTTCTGCACGGGACTGAGAAATGATGGTGCAGACACTGCTCAGGGCTGTGGCCAGTGCCTGGCAGAGTTGGGCCCCCACTGTGAGGTCTGGTGGGTGTGCCTGTTATTAAAAGTGTGGGCCTGGACCTAATGCCACCGTCTTCCACCTCCATGACTCTGGGCAGGCGATGGAGCCCATGGGGCCTCAGTTTCCTCATCTGGAAAATGGGAACATGGTCCGTGCCTCTCTCATAGGGCTTCGCTGAGGGTTAAACAAGAAAACGTGCATGTAGTTCTTACAACAATGCCTGGCCCAGAGCAAATGCCCAGCAAATTGTGTGTTCGTTCGTTCATTCATTCATTCATTCATTCATTCATTCAGCAAATGTTACATAAGCGCCTGCCAGGCCCTGTTCTGGCTGCTGGTGGGTACAGTCCCTGCCTTTGCAGGCTGACATTTATTGGGTAAAGGAAAAATGAAAAATCTCTCCCACATCGAATGGTGATATGTGTCGTCTAGAAAAATAAAGCCAGCAAGGGGGGTTTTAATTTTTAAATCGGGGGCCAGGGAGGGGACTAGGAAGGGTGTCTCTGGGAAGGTGATGTTAGGCAAAGGTCATGGCGGGGGTTGGTGGGACCTGTGCAGGGAAGAGCGGTCCTGACGGATGCGTTGTTATCAATGTCCTGATGGTGTCTGGGTCCTGGTCCCTCCGAGGCCCTGGCGGCCCGCTTCTGGGCAGGGAGCCACACCTGTGGCTCACCTGTCCTGGTTTGTTCCTCCAGAGCCATGTCCTGAGCTGCCCTGGCTGGGCGGGGCTCCCGTAGGGGGAGTGAGAGGTGGGGGTGGCCTGGCATCTCCCGCTCCCCCCACCCTGCTGGTGACCTCACCTCACCCTTCTCGGTGCCTGCCCAGCCCCCTCCTCTGAGCCCCGGGACCTCATCCCAGTGCCGTTTGGGATGCCTCCCCCATGTGCCTGGGTACTTCTCGCTCACCTCGTCCCAAGCTGACCTTGGCATCGTCCCCAAATCTGCTCCTCCTCCCTGTCCTCTTATCGGGAATTGGCGCCACCATCCACCGTCATTGGAACACAAAGGCTGAGGCCTTGTCCCTGACGCCTCCTTGCACCCCCCACCCCCAACACGCCATACCTTATGGCGCCTCCCTCCTAAATATTTCTTCCATGAATGCCTTTCCCTCCCTGTGGCCCCTGCCCTAGTCCGGGTACCTCCTGCATCCTGTCTGGCTTCCCCTCCAACTCCTCTGTGGTCTCAGCCCACCACCCTCCCACCAGGGTGCCCAGAACCTGCCATGCATGGCTCCCCAGCATCCTCAGGAGAAAGCCTAGCTCCTTGTCCTGACCAATGTGTCCCTGCCTTATGAGACACCTCTCCCTTCTGGAACTTTCTGCTCCAGTTATTCTGTCTCACTTGTGCTCCCTTCACTCAGCATGTCCCCTGCTTCATTGCTTGCCCAACAATTCCTCCTCCTCCTCCAGGAAGCCCTCCTGGACCCTCAGGCTGGGTTAAGTGTGCTCTGAGATCCCCATTCCTAACCTGGATCCCCTGGGTCCTCACTGTCTGGGTGCTGGGACTGTCTCTCTGACTGGACTGTGAGTCCTGGGAGGGCAGGACCCTGGCTGCTGTGGTCACCACTGTGTTTCCAGCACTGCCCAGCTCAGGGTGGGGCACAGAGCAGGGGCTCAGGGAGTATTTGTGGAACCAAACACCAGGTGTGGATGACACAGAAACGGGAGCCTCTAGGGAGGCTGGGTTTCTGGTGATTTGGCTGAGGAGCAGGACGAGGATGTGGCTCCCGGAGGCTTGGGGAGGGACGCGGCTCATGTCCAGACTCCGCCATGGCTCCACACCAACCGTCCTCTGCTCTCTGCCCCCACCCACCTCCTCCCTGGTCCCTCTCTGGTGCTCCTGGACATGAGCCCGGATGCTGGGTCTGACAGACAGCTGCAGTTTCTTGAGCACCTACTATGTGCCAAACCCAGAGCTGAGCTGAAAGTAGACCAGGCAACCATGGGCAGGGTCCTTTGTTTCTCTGCAAAGCAGGTGGTAGGTGATCAAGACCTGACCTTCCTGGGTATTCGCTGGGGGTGGGGGAGAGCAGGCGCATGGAGCACGAGTATGTGGACACCAGGGTTCATTCACCATTCACCAAACATTTGAGGAGGACCTACTCCATGCTGGGCACTGTGCTAGGTGCTGGGTTACAGCCGGAACAGACAGACGGATTGCAGAGCTGGGGAGGATGGAACAGCTGGGGCACTGGTTCATGCAGGGCAGTGAGATGTTGCAGGAGGTGACATAGGAGGAGAAACGCTGTTGAGCAAACTCAAAAAGAGCCTGGAGCCCTGGCCAGGTGGTTCAGTGGGTTGGAGTGTCATCTTGTACACCACAAAAAGGTTTGCGGGTTCAATTCCTGGTCAGAGCACGTGCCTAGGTAGCAGGTTTGAGTCCCAATTGGGGAGTGAACAGGAGGCAACCGATTGACGTTTCTCTCTCACATCAATGTTTCTCTCTCTCTCTAAATCAATAAACATATCCTCAGGTGAGGATTAAAAAAAAAAGGAGACTGGAGACTTTGCTAGAAACAAATGACAGATTTATTCAAGGGTCCTGGCGTTTACAGTCTGGAAACACAGCTAGGCAAAACCCCAGAACTGCTCCGAAGAAGAAAGCAAAGTGAAAAGCTCTTATAGCAAATAAAAGTACATTCTGGAGAATGATCAGTCCTGCATTCTTAGCCCCAGGGCTGCTCCAGGCTGGTTATCAGGCAGATTCAGGTAGCCTGCCTGGAAGAGGGGTGCCAGGACGTCTGGTCACGTTGTTCCGGTGGCCTGGATAATGGGTGTCAGGTGGCCTGGATATGTGAGTCCTGCCAGGGACAATTAGAGGGCTGCCCAGAGGTCCAGATGTGTACCCAGGCACTCAGGCAGAACTGGAGAGTGTAAAGAAGTTCAAATTCCCCGGCGAGTTAGGATGAGAACGGAGTCTCTCCTCCTGCCGCAACCTTCCTATTGTTCATAATTTCAGCAGCTTGGTTAAAATAACTCCACTTTATGTATTCCCTAGCTTCCCTTTTTTTGAGACTCAAGGAAAGGCCCATGCTGATTCTGGGGAAAGAGCATTCCCAGCAGAAGGAACAGCAAGGGCAAAGGCCCTGAGGCAGGGCTGTTTGGGTAAGTGTGAGACCAGTGAGGCTGGAGTCTTTTGTAGACAAGGAAACTGAGATGCAGGGCTGTCTCAAGAGGTTGGATCAGATAAGTCTTTTCTCCCCACAACCAACGGGGTGGGGGGCAAGGTTCTCTGACCCTGCCCTGTGAGCTTCCTGCCCCCTCCCACCCTCTTATCGCACCAGCCACCTCATTAGTTCCTGAGGGAGCCAGAGGCTGCCTGGGGCCTCCTCATTCAGTGCACTTGCCGAGGCCCTGCCCATCAGCCTTAATCAATATTTGTCAGATAGAAGCAGTGCCCTGTGCCCCGTGGCAGGACCCTTGTCCTAGTCTCCCTGTTTGGAGACCTTGAAACCCAGGGGTTGGCTAGCAGTGTTCTCACCCCTCCTTCCTCCTTCCCTTATCTCACCAGGGTGAGGCTGGAGGTGCTGCAATATTTACTCAGGGACCTGACCTCCGGGTGTGGCTTCCTTTGCCAGCTTGGCAAGGTCTGGGCTTGGTCCTGTGGAGGCTGTTCTTTGGGGGGAAAAGACCCCATGTCCCCTGACCTGCTCGCCCTGGGAAGTGCACCCAGACGGCTGTGCAAGAGGGGATGGCGAGTCACAGAAGTGAGCCTGACACCCTTGCAAGGCTGGTCCCTTCGTGTGGATATCTATCTCTTCCCCCTCCTTCTCCCCACTCACCTCATTCACCTGGGTTTTTCCAAGCCATTTAATCATTTAACAAATATTTATTGAGCACCGACCATCTGCAGGCTGTGTCAAGGCTACAGGCAACATCCTTTCCCTTGTGGTGCTGAATCCTATTGGAGTGAGGTGGGCAGTAGTGAAACACCTGCTACAGCATATCATGTCGGGGAGAGAACGCCATAAAAAACAAATAGGGCAAGAAGATAGGGAGAGACAGGGGTCACCCTTTTAAAGAGGGAGGGTCAAGGAGGGTCTTTCTGAGGAGGCAACCTGAAGCGGAGACCTGAAGGAGGTGAATACCTCGGGGAAGGGGGGTTGTGGCAGAAGGCACAGCAAGTGCAAAGGCCCTGAGGCAGGAAGGTCTTTGGTGAGTGTGTGGACAGTGAGCAGGCTGGTGTGGCTGGAGCCGAGTGTTGGAGGGGATGGTGGGAGGAGGTGGTGACACCCGCCCCTCCCATATTATTTGAAAGCAAATTTAAGCCACTATGTTCTTTTATTCATGGACACTTCAGCCTGTATCCCTAAAACATAAACACTCATTGAAAAAAAAAAACCCACACCACAGCGTCATTATTTCACCTAAAAAATGAAAAGAGAATGAACAATGAACAATTCCTTAGCATCTTCAAATACCCAGTGTTCAATTTTCCATTTGTTCCATAAATATCATAAGCTCGTTATCAGCTTCATTGGGCGTAGTTTCCATCCCAGAAAATTCACCTTGGGCAGCCATCACCCAAATCTAGTTTGATTTTTATGTTTTTACCAACACCTGAGGATATTTTTTCATTGCTTTTATAGAGGAAGGGAGAGAGAGAAACATCCATGAGGGAGGGAGGGAGGGAGGAAGGGAAGGAGGAGAGAGAGATATTGGTTGCCTCCCATATATGCCTCCACTGGGTGTCAAACCCACAGCCCTTCAGCTATGGGACGGCGCTCCAACCTACCGAGCCACACAGGCCGGGGCTCAAATCTACTTTTAGAACACTTTTATCACCCTGGAAAATTTCCTCGTGCCAAGATTTCAAATGGTTCAATATATCGACGTGCTTGCTTTAGCAGTGGACTGCTTTCCTCCAACCGAGTCTGCCGTGGAACCCCTATACTGCCCCTCCCCCCAGGTACTGGAAGGAGCCCGCATCCCCGGTCAGTCTCGGGTCTACCTGCGCCAGCTGACCCAGCGACTCTCAGGGGCAATGCCCTTTGCTCACGAAGAGGCTGGATTAGGGAGGGAAGGGTTTTCCCCATGAATCATAATCACTCTCTGTCGCAGCCCAGCCCACTTCCTTCCCCACACGGCCACTTCCTCATCTGCAAAATACGGAGCCGCAGCCCTGAGAATCTAGTGGTGCCCGCGGACTCAGCGGAAGGGAGTGGTGGTGGCAGGCAGCGACCTCTGCTGGGCAGAGCCGGGCTCCTGGAGGCTCCTAGTTCCAGCAGAGGACTGGGGTTTCTTCCTAACTGGGCCAAACACATGGCTCCATGCCTGAAATTCCACCCTCAGCGGTAGCTCTTGGGGGTGAAGCCTCGCGCTCTGCCCCATGCCCTCTCGTAAAGGGCAGAGCCCTCTGCTTGGACACATAGACCCCAGCGTGGTCTGCGGGCGTGGGTTACATCTTGGTCTTTCTCTCAGGGAACAAGCAGAGGGTAGAGCTTGGGTGTTAGAAAGACTTTGGTTCCATTCCCAGTTTATCCACTTATGCCCTGACTCAGTTTCCTCATCTGTGAAATATGGATAATACAGTTTTTCCCTCACAAAACTGCTGCAAGGATAAAATAAATGAGTAAATGGAAAGTGATCAGCACAGTGCATGGTGTACACAGCAAGTGCTCAATAAGTGTTTATTTTTCATTATTATTCCATTGGGTCCCAGATTGCCTCCCCTCCCTAGACTGCACGCTACCGGAGAGTAGGAGATGTTCTGGTTTTATCTTCACGTCTCTGGTGCCCGACTGAGTTCATCCAACAGAGCGTGGTATACAGTAGTTGCTCAATAAATGCTTGCCAGTGAGTGAATGGAGACTGCTAGGTTCAAGAAGAGAAGAATCTAGATAATGAGAATCCACACACATTCGCTTAGTCCACATGCATTTCTCAAGCCCCCTCCCCTGTGCCTTCCCCATGCTGGGTGGTGTTGGGACCCATTAGTGACAGAGACAGGCCCTGCCCTCCCAGGGCTCACAGTCCAGTACGGAGATAAACCTGTCTCCAGACAGAAACAACCCAGAGTAAGCAGGACTGAGGTAGATGAATTCAGGGGAGACCTGACCCAGCTTGGGGTCCAGGGAGGGCTTCCTGTAGGAAGAGGTGTCTAAGCTGAAACTTAGAGGATGAATGGAGGTGGGTGGTCGGAGTGCAGGGGTGTGTCTGTGGACATGCTCCAGCGAAGGGAACAGAATGTGCAAGGACCTGGAAGAAGGTTGGTTTGGTGGACCGCAGGCCACAGGGTGGGGGCAAGAGGCAGGGGGTGCTGAGAGGTGAGGCAAAGGGGCTAGGACCCAGACCTCACAGGGATTTGAAGGCTGTGGTGAGAAGTCTGGACTTTGAGGGCACTGGGGAGCCGTATTGGTTCTGAACAGGGAAGGGCAGTGTTGAATCTGGGCTTTAGAAAGATCCCTTGGACTGTCTTGTGGTGGAAGGGTGGCAGGGGTCAGGAGACCAGGTGGAGGCTAGGGAAGGGACTGGGAAAAAGAGCCGGGCCCAGGACTGGGCTTTGGAGACCAGGGAACGTACAGTTCAGGAGCCCTAGGTGGCAATGTTTGCCCCAGTGGCAGTGAGGGAGGGAGGTGCCCGCATTTTAGGCCTGTGCAGCTGGGTGGACTCCCTCTGTGCCCAGAAGGGTAGAGAAGGGGCAAAGGCTGGGGCAGGTGCATGGAGAGCTGCCTCACGCAGCCAGGGCTTCTGTCGTTGGGTCGGCCACGGTCCTCTGCTGCCCCCTTCTGGCTCCACGTTGACTCGGGTCCCGCCTGCAAGTCTGGCAACAAGCACAGGGTCCAATAAACCCAAACCCTAACCAGTGACAACAGATGATGTTCCCGGGGCGATGGGGCTGCAGGGCACACTACGTTTGTGGTCCCCTATCCCACCCACCCCTCGGCCCCGGGTCTCCAGCTTCCTTCTTCTTCCAACACGTGGCCCTGAACTCCAGGCGGGTGCCCGAAACACTGTCCTCTTCTTTCTTTTATAAAAACAAAAACCAAAAAACACAAAACAGTTTCTTTGGGATATAATTCACATACTGTAGAAATCCTCCATTTTAAGTAGACAGCTCAATGTTTTTAGTATATTCGTAGGGCTGCAAAACCATTGCCACAATCAATTTTAGAACGTGTCCATCCCCCCAGAAGAAGCCCCATACCCATTAGTAGTCACTCCCCATTCCTCCTTTGTGGCCCCTGGAAACACCCATCTGCTTTCTGTCTCTATGGATTTGCCTATTCTGGGCATTTCATAAAGTGAAATGCTTTCAACAGTGTTCCCTGTTGTAGCATGATCTGCATTTCATTCCTTTGTTGAGTAATATTTCATGGTCTAGATAGACCACATTTTGTTTATCCTTCCGCCCACTGATGGACACTTGGGCTGTTTCCACCCGGTGGCTATTATGAACAATGCTGCCTTGAACATTTGTGTACAAGTTTTCATGTGGACGTGTGTCTCAATTTCTTGAAAGCCTGGCCCTTTGGCAGTGTGAACCCCACCACTGCCCCCTGCCATCCTGTGGCACAAACCAGACACCGGAGGGTTCCCTGACTCTGGCACCTCTGCTTTCTCAGCACCTGCTTCATTCTCCCTCATAATGTCAGCTTCCTGGGACATCACATTGGATGCTCTGTTGTCAGCTCACCAGGGGCAGGGATATCTGTGTGTCTGTTTTTGTTTGTTTTTTTCAGCTGCCTCCTCAGAGCCTGAAACAGCTGCACACAGCCAGTGATCAATAAATGTTTGTTGAATTGGTGGACGAACAAATTCTTGACTCGCCCCTCTCCCTAATCGCCCACATCTAATCCAGGGCCAAATGCTATCAATGTTTCATTCTAAGTCTCTTTTGGCTCGGTGTACTTCTCACCCCAGCCACCCCATCATCCTGGCCCAGCACCTGCTGAGTGAATGAATGAGTCATTGAGCAAATACAGGGAGGAGGGCGGGCCTGCCTGGAAGTTCCTTTCAGGGGTGTGGGCTCTGGTGTGAATCCCAGTGGTGCAGTGATAGGGCTGTCCATACGTATTTTGGTTCTCCTTATTCTGGGTACATGGTAGGATTGCACCCGTCCAGCCCTCTTGACTCTCTTGTCAAGGAGACTTGCTTTGGCCAATGAAATGCAAGTGGGAGTGTCACTTCCGGCAGAAGTCTTTCAAAGCCAGTGCGTGATTGGCCCCGACCCCTCCCTTTCCCTGCACAGTGATGGGCCCTGTCAGCCTGGTTCATGAATGAGTTGGAGGAACCAGAGCTCTCCTGTCGCTGGTCACACCCACCTGCCTGAGATGAACAGGTAGCACGGGCGAGAAATAAGTCTGTGATGTTTTAAGCCATGGAGATTGTGGAGCTGGTTACTGCAGCATAATCAGTTCTTTCGGTGTGTGACCTTGGGGTAGTCACTTCACGGCTCTGAGCCTCCATTTCTCCATCGGCAAAACGGGAATATTATAGTCCCAGCCTCCCAAGGCTGTTCTGAGAATTCAAGAAATTCAACCCTGGCTGCTGTGGCTGAGTGGATTGAATGCTGGCCTGTGAACCAAAGAGTTGCTGTTTTGATACCCAGTCAGGGCACATGCCTGGGTTGTGGGCCAGGTCCCCAGTAGGGGGCGACCAATGAGAGGTCCCCAATGAGAGGCAACCACGCATTGATGTTTCTCTCCCTCTTTCTCCCTCCCTTCCCCTTTCTCTAAAAGTAAATAAATAAAATCTTTAAAAAAATAAAAAAGAAAGAAATTTAGCCTTGTAAAGGTGCAGAGGCCAGGCTTTTTCAGGCTACTGTTTATTATTATTATTATTATTATATTTAATTCTGGTCTTATTGTAATGCAGGAAAAAGACTCCTTTGGCACCCCATTTCCTGGAGCTGTGGTAGGAAGAGCTGGCATTAGTCAGCTCTGACAGCCATAACAAAACACTACAGACGTGGTGGTTGAAACATCAGACATCTATTTTCTCACAGTTCCGGGGGCTGGAAGTGCTTGATCAAGGTGTCAGCAGGGGTGCTTTCCCCTTGGGCTGCTTAGGCTTGCAGACCTCTGCTGCCTCATTGCGCTCTCCCACGACCTTCTCCCCATGTGGTGCATCTCTGATGTCTCTTCCTCTTCTAAGGACACCAGGCCTATTGGATTAGGGCCTAACCCTATGACCTCACTGCGCTTTTGTTTCACATTTGATGCATTTTAATGAACACATTATAGACACAATTGAAGGCTCCCCTGCATACACCTCAACTCCATTTTCCTCTGACCACTCCAGAGGTAAAACAAGTCAGATGTCGGTGTTTATCATTCTCACACGTGATTTTTTTAAAGGGCTTCTTGCATCCACTTTTTTAAACTAAAGATTTTACCTATTTATTTTAGAAACATCGATTGGTTGCCTCTCACACACCCCTGACTGGGGACCTGGTCTGCAATCCAGGCATGTGCCCTGACTGGGAATTGAACCCACGACCCTTTGGTTTGCAGGCTGGCACTAAATCCACTGAGCCACACCAGCCAGGGCTAATAGAGGAATCTTAGCCTAAATAATAGGTATCCTATTCTAACAGAAGTTATTATAGTTGCATACCATTTGTGTGATTCTGGTATAAGCATGAGCATTAGATTTCATTGCAAAACACAGTGAGGTATGCCCAACTTCCGATGTTTGGATGGATTTTATACACTTTGCATGTTAAGTCTACCCTCATAGATGTGAGCACAGTATACAGGTCAATGAATTCTCTGTGCTGTGATTTAGCCAAAACAACGGAGAACGTTTCAACACTAAATATAAAGCAGAAATGATGACTTTTAAACTATACTTGACTGGTATGTGCAATTTAAACCAATGATAAATATCTACTAAGGCTGTAAAATGTTCCTAAGAAAAGATTTTATATTAAATATCAGTCAGTTTTATATATCTACTCCTCATAGACATAGGTTGTTTTCACAGCCATTCTTTATTGCCTCTTAAAGGATCAAACATCATGATTAGATATTGAGTATTAAGTAGACCTGTAACAGGGTACAGCCAAGAGGGAGCCCCAAACAAGGATTTGTAATGGGGTCCAGAAGAGCTTGGAGATAATTGGCTCCACACCACAGGGCCACACCGGCCCGGAATGCTGGCAGCTGTGGCCAATTGTGGGAGGAGCCAGAAATGGGGCTGCAGAAGATTGGCGTTGGGATTTAAACGGAGGCGCGGCAGCCATTGGGCGTCTCTCTTTTTGGGACCATTGGTCTGTTTAGGACCACGTGGCTTATGTGAGAGTAAGGACCAAGAGGCTTTGGAAATGCTCCCTTTTGTCATGTGGAGGGTGCTGGGAGGACTGTGTGCATTTGTGGAGAACTTTAGTTTGTATTATTTCAAATAAATAATAAATTCCTTTCCTTTTCACTGATCTCTGGTATTCAGAGACATCTTTCCTCAGGCGGCAGGCAAAACGAACCCAGTAGGTAGGGAGGAACCCTTGGAGAAAAAGGGGGGTCTTTTATATCATCCCCCTGCCCCAGTTTGTTCTGTAACAGACCCACTGGTTCCCAGCTAGTCTAATGTAATTATGTATACATTTTACATCAGAGTCAAAATTTTTTAAGTCCCAGTTATTCCATGTAAATATCTTGCTGAAATCCCATTAAAATGGTTGCTGTGTTCTAGGTAATAAAAAAAATCAATGGGAATTTCAGTTCACTTCAGATATGTTTTGGGTATTTAGCCCTGGCTGGTGTGGCTCAGTGGACTGACTGCCAGCTTGTGAACCAAAGGTTCACCGGTTCGATTCCCAGTCAGGCACATGCCTGGGTTGCAGGCCAAGTCCCCAGTTGGAGGTGTACGAGCAGCAACCAATCCATGTGTCTCTCTCTCTCTCTCATACATCGGTGTTTCTCTCCCCTTCTTTCTCCCCTCCTTCTCCTCTCCCTAAAAATAAAGAAATACAATCTTTAAAATTTTTTTTAAGTATTTATTTTAGGCCAGGTGTTAAGGATAAGGAAGTTATCCTGCTTTCATGGAGTTTACAATATAGTAAAGAACCTAAGAATGATAAAATAAAATATTGTACTCTTTCCTTTGTTTGCTGCCTCATATACTTTTTAATTTTTTAATTGATTTTTAGAGAAAAGGAGAGAGAGAGAAACATTAATTTGTTGTTCCACTTATTTGTACATTCATTGGATGATTCTTGTATGTGCCTTGACAGAACCTGCAATCTTGACATGTTGAGATGATGCTCTAGCCAACTGATCTACCTGGCCAGGTAGCTTCTGTTGCTTCTGGTATTATTGCAAGTTGATTCTATAAACCATTTCTGGTGAGAAAAGTTGGCTTCCATCTTTAATCTGAGGACTCATCTACACTTTCAGGCATAAAAGAAAAATATTGTCATCATCTATTGTACATCCAGGAATAATGGCACCCGAGAGTTTCGAGGCTGGGAAAGAAGTTTCTAGAAGGAAATCAGATCTAGTTTCAGTCTCCTGAAATTTTTCTGGCATCAGATGAATCCAGCTTCTATCTAGGAATGAAGTTGCACTATAGGACCTATCAACCACCCAGCATCATGTCTTTACGGTCCTATCAGCCTGGAACCATCACTACTGATAGTGTCCAAATCCAAGTTCATCTGATTTTTTAAAATAAAAAATATTTTATTTCTTTATTTTTAGAGAGAGGGGAAGGGAGGGAGAAAGAGAAACATTGATAATGAAATTGGTTGCTTTCTATGTGCCCCCAAAGGGGGACCTGGCCTGTAACCCAGGCATGTGCCCTGACTGGGAATCGAACCAGTGACCTTTCAGTTTGCAGGATGACACCCAGACTACTGAGCCACACCAGTCAAGGCCAAGTCCACTTGATTTTTAGGGGGTCTGCAGTAGATATTACAGAGGCTTTCACAGTGCCACCTTCCTGCTGGCACAGGGTGCTGAAGACCCTGATCTTTCTTCTTCAGTGGATTCTATCTCTAACCAGCTGACCACCAACTGGAGACAGAGCTCATTTAACTTTAATGACCTCATTAAAGGTGTGTATGTCCAGATACAGTGGTATTGGGGGTTAGGGCTTCAACAGGAGTTTGGGGGCACACAATTCAGTCTATAACAACAGGTAAGAAGTTAGTAGTCAGTCAGGCTCTGAGAGCTTACTCTTGAAATACTGTTCTTTTGGAGGTGGGGGTTGTATTAAGATTTAAAAGAAGCTGGGTGTAACAGAATCCCCAAGTAACAAAGGCTTACACAATGGAGGAGGCTCTTAGGTAACTATGGTAACTACGGTAACTACATAACCTGGCGTGGAGGCTCTGTGTTCTGGCCCAGGCTCTCCCTCCAACCTGGCTCTGCACTGCCTTCATCCCGTGATCCCAGGTGGCTCCCACCACAACAGCCTGTCTCCAGCCTAAGTCACCAAAGAAGCAGAATCCTTTCCCTTTAAGGGTATGACCTGAGGATTTGTATATAACTTTTGTTCACATTCCATTGGCCTGGAATTCATCACATGGACATACCTAGCTGCAAGGGAAGCTGGGAAATGTAGTTTTTATGCTTGGCAGCCATATACTTAGTTAAAAACCCAATATTGAAGAGAGGAGAGAACAGGTATTGGGGTTTGATAAGCAGTTGCTGGCATAGAAGAGGGGAAGCAGGCACGTGGGTTCTCCTCATCTGGGGTTGAGTTGAACAGAGTACCCCCATACGCTGCACCCTAGCAGCCAATTCTGGGGCTGAGCCTTGTCCATGTGACTGACCTTGCTGACCTTCTTAGGGAGCAGGAGGTCATCGACCCAGGCATTGGGTGTCCTGAGAAGTCTGGGGATGGAAGTCCCTCACAGGGAGTATTTGCATGCTGGGCCACGGGAGGTGCAACTTCCCTTTCTGTGAATCCTTCCTTATCTTCTCTGTTGGTTTCCTGTTGCTGCTATTACAAATCACCACAAATGTAATGGATTAAAACCAGCGGAATTTATCCTTTTACACTTTTGGAGTTCCGGTGTCCTAAATGGGCCTCACTGGGCCAAAAACATGGGGTCAGCAGGGCCGTATTGCTTTCCGGGGATTCTAGGGGATGGTCTATTTTCTTGCCTTTTCCAGCTTCTAGAAGCTTCTGCTCACTGGCCCCTTTCCATCTCCAAAGCCAACAAGGGCCAGTGGAACCCCAGAACCTGACTCTGCGCTGCCTTGGCTTCTGGCCCCTCCCTCCGACTCCCAAGTGTGCTATTCAGTCTCTGCTCCCTTCCCTCCTGCTCTGACTCTTGATCTCTCTGTGTCTCTCTTACACACCCCCCTGTGATTACATTTAGGGCCCCCTGGGATAGCCCAGGATAACTCCCCATCCCGAGGTCCTGAATTTATTCACAGCAGCAAAGTCCCTTTTGCCATATAAGATAACATCCACAGGGAATTAGGACATAAACATTTTTATTGAATTTATGGGGGTGACATTGGTTAGTAAGGACATAGACACTTTGAGGGGCCATGATTCAGTCTACCACAGTCTCTTTTTTCCAGCTCCTGAGCGAAAGCCACAGTCTGCGCAGTACCTTATACACGGCCCTGCTCGCTCTGCTGCTGTCTGCCTCTGATGTCACCTCCCACCCTTCAGCCCTGTCCATCTTCTGCTCCCACCACCCTGGCCTCCTTGCTGCTCCTTGAACACACTGGCACACTCCTACCTCAGGGCCTTTGCACTTGCCATTGCCTCTGCCCGAGAAGCTCTACCTCCAGCTCTTCACATGGCTCCCTCCCTCTCCTCTTTCAGGTCTTTGCTTGTTGCCAATGAGCATTAAAGGTCATTGTCACCTTCTCAGTGAACTGCTCCCAACACCCCTCCTTTCTTTATTTCCCCCAGCTCTGTCCAACATCCAGTGTCCCTTGTTACTTAGTTTCCCAACTCTCTCCCTGGACTGAGCATTCCGCTGGGAGAGCAGGAGTCTTTCTCTGCTTCCTTCCCAGCCAGAGCTGCAGGACCCAGAGCTGTGCATGGTGTGTAGCAATACGCGTAGCCCACGTACTGCTGAATGGATGAATAAATTAAGGGCCACAGACTGTGCTCACATCTGGGAGTGGGGGGGTGGGGTGGGGTAGAGGAGGGAGTCCTGCCCTGAGGGGTGCGGTGAGATTCAGAGTTGGGGGCACAGGGCAAAAGATGGCCATGGATTCCGAGGGACGGGGTTTTGGGGGGGGGGTTGGCTCTGCTGAGCAGGGAAGGGGTCTGACAGCCATCGGAACTGACTAGGACTGTCACCTGGGGCCACAGACCTGTGAGGCCAGCCCTCCTGCCATGTGCCTTGTCCTATGGGGCATGTATGGTGGGGGCTGCCTTGTCCCCAGGAGCAGGGGCTCCAAGGGCCACCAGGGATCAGGGGTAGGGTGTTGTGGGCTGACAGTCAGTGGGGAGCCCAGCCAAGTGGGCGCTCATGAGGTCTGGCTGGAGGCAGGCCTGAGCCCACCCTCCTAACCCCCAAATATCCCAGTGGAGGAGGAGAAGCGGGCAAGTGCCTGCTTTCCCCAGGCCCATGGCTTAGGTCAGGTTGCGAGAAGGACCGGACTAAGTGCGGGTGGTACACGCAGAGTGAGCGGGAAGCTGGGCTGGTCATGGTCTTCCATTCACCACCTGGGACACCTGCCTGATGCCTTGCTGTGTCTTCAGCCGAGGCCACCCAATCAGCCCCACAGCCCTGATGGCGTGGTCCTGCTGGGTCTCTGATGAGCTTTTCTGCAGGGTTGAGGCCTCCAGGGGAGGTTTGAGGCTTTTCCCTGCCCACTGGCCTGCCTGGGGCCCCCTTCAGGGGGATGGCACCAGCTGGCAGTAAGGGGCAGGGTCGGGGTTCAGCAGATCCTGGTGGGAGAGAGAGAGAGAGAGAGAGGGAGGGGTTGTTGCTGGGGGCTGACAGTTGTGGGGAGAAAGAAGAACCAGCTAGAGACTGGGAGACATGGAGAAAAACACAGCTGAACAGAGACTAGAAGGCTGAGGTGGAGAGAGACGCAGAGCATGGAGGTTCTGGATGAACCAGAAAAAGGGGTAGACATGGAGTGACAGAGATGAAGAGATGAGAGTGACAGAGACACAGAAAAGGATGAAGACGAGACAGAGAAACAAAGGTGTGAAGAGAAACAGAGAGTTAAGGTGAGAAATAGGGAAGGACAGAGAGATGGAGCGAGAAGAGAGGGAAGGGATAGAGACATACACAGAGATACACAGACGGTCAGGGATGCTGAGAGAAAGACAGAGATCCAGGGGCAGACAGGAGGGGATGGACAGGAGCTGAGACCCAGGCCCAGGGATGGGCCCTGACCACCTGGGACCCTGAGCAAGGCCCTTCCCCTCCCTGCCCTTCATCTCCTCCTGTGCCAACTCACAGCCTTGAGTCCCTTTGACGCAGGAGGAAAGTGCAACCCCAGGAGGGGAAAGGACTTGCCAAGGGTCTGTCAGTGAGACCCCAAGAGTGTGGGGAGTGGTGGTGAGGGCAGCCCCTCGCAGACATCTCCTTGACCCTTGACCCTTCCCACCACGGCTCTGTGGGGTCCCGGCCATCCCTCCTGCCTCCCAGACCCACACCTGGTATTGGTGGTTCTCCAGCGTCGACTGGGGCTGCAGGGGCGGGTGCGGAAGTGGGAGCGGGGGCAGGGGTGGGGGCTGCAAGGGAAGAACACAGGTTAGCCAGGTCCTGGTACCCCCACCTGCTGCCCTTGACCTTTGGGGTTAGGGTAGATCTGACTCCCAGTCCCCATCGCCCCTCCCTGACTGCGAGGCCCGGGGTGAAAGGTGCAACCTGCCCACACCTCAGTGCTCCCCTCCGAGCAACTGGTGCGAGGGTGCTGCCTCACCGGGTGCGGTGCATCTAGTGGGGTGACAGTCAGCCTGTTAACGTCAGCCTCCCCTCAAAACCTGCGGTTCCACGGGTTTAGTCTTAGCTTCTCAAGTTTCTCTTCTTGTTTCATTTAATTCTTTTTGTCAACCCTTCCCACCTGAGTGTAAAGGGAATGTGTACGCTCAGTGTGGAAAACACAGACGAGAGGGAAAGTGGAGCTCGTGCCCCAGCCTCCAGGCCCAGAGACAAACGCTCTTCCCACTGTTTCCTTCCAGTCTCTCTTCCTTAGGGTTTTTAAGTCAGGAAGGATGCCGGAGAGACAGGTACTGTTCCCAAACCATGCGACAGTGCGCCCTGGAGGTACCGCGGCCCTCTGGGAGGGGAGGCATCAGGTCAGAGGGGGCTTTAGCGGAGAGGGGTGGGGGCTCACCTCGGTGGCATTGGTGGACCCTGTGTCACTAAGGGGGGACACCAGGAGGACTGGAGATGGCATTACTTCATAGATGTTGTTGTCACCTGAAGAAGAGGACAATGGGAGGAAACACTCACAGGCCCACTCTGGCTGCTGTCGACATTCATTTATTTCTTCAACTGACATTTGTGCAAGTCCCTCTTTTTGCTTAGCCCTACCTGTCCCCAGACAGGGAAGAGACAGAGCGAGCAGGGCTGGAGCTGGGGAGCCCAGACAGCTCCCATAGGGGGGTCAGGGCCTGGAGAGGGGTAATGGAGGGCTTCCTGGAGGAGGAGACACCTGAAACTGTAAGGAGAAGTGAGAGTTTTTTTTTTTTTTTAAGATTTTACGTATTTATTTTTACAGAGAGGGGAAAGGAGGGAGAAAGAGAGGGAGAGACGCATCGATGTGTGAGAGATACATTGATTGGCATGCGCCCTAACTGGGAATCAAACAGGTGACCTTTCGTTTCACAGGCTGGTGCTCAATCCACTGAGCCACACCAGCCAGGATGAGCCTGCCATATTTGAGGAACTATATGTTTGTTCTGTCTTTTGTTTTGTTTGTTTGAGGATGGGAATGTTACATGTCAGAGATGAAGCCAGATAGACAGTGGGGACCAGTTTATGGGAGTCCATGAGAGACATGTTAGGGAGCCTGAAATTTTATCTTCAGGGCACTGGGGGGCCATGGAGGGTCTGTGAGTAGAGACATCGTCAGAGTTTTGGAAGGACTCTGACAGGAGTGGGGTGAAGGCTGTTCTGGGACACCCTGGAGGAGCTGGGTGGAGGGATCTGGGAGGTGGAGCCTGAGGTGGGTGTGGCCTGTTGGTGGGTGTGGCCTGTTGGTGGCTGGGCTGGTGTGACGGTGACTGGGGACAGGGAGTGCCAGCCATTGAGGAGAGGAGAAAAACAGGTTTGGGGTGAGTGCCGATGCCCTCAGATTCTGTGGGCTGAGTTTGCGGACCCTAGAGAGGTCTGGGTGGGGTATGCAGTTGGGAGTCCCCAAGTAGCGGAGGGCAAGGGGGTTTGTTGCTGTGGAAGAAGAGGAAAGAGCCGTGAGGAAGGCCAGGTAGCAGGATGGGGCCCTTGGCTTACCACTGTTACGACTGGGGTCCAGCTCCGGTTTCCCTGTGGTCGCCATCCTGGGGGCACGCGGAGGGAACCAACATCAGTACAGTCAAATGCTTGGCTAGGTGGGCAGAGACCTAGGGGAGCTGGAAAGCCCACCAGGCCCCAGAGAGACAGGTGGTCCCTGCTTCAGCGTGAGCCAGGATGAGACCCGTCCTCATCCACATCTCTTCTCCCATAATCCCCAGCCACTCAGGCCTTCCTCAGTTTCCCCAGCCTCCACCTAACATCAATGAACAACATTTCTCCAAAGCTGCCATTTATACAGACCATCCAAGCAATTCTGCTCCATCCACCTGTTTCACTATCTCCTTAATATTTCTCTTTAGGCTCTCTGTCTGTCTGTCTCTCTTTCTCCACGCCTTTCCACTCTTCTTCCCTCAAGGCATGTACTTTTGTGTTCTCTTGTAAGCTCCCAGGGCCCTTCTTTCCCCCTATAATTTGTTTCCTGAGCCTCCCAAGCCCAGCTGGCTCACTTAAAAAAAAAACACAACAAAAACCAAAAAACACAACTCCGTGACTTTCTGTTGTTTGTATTTGAAAAAAATATTTCTCTTGACTTTTTTAATTTTTAAAAAATTAAAAATATGTTTATCAATTGTAGAAATAGAAGAGGGGAGAGAGAGAGAGAGCAAGAGAAACATTAATGTGAGAAAGAAGCATTGATTGGTTGCCTCCCATATGTACCCCGACTTGAGATCGAGCCTGCAACCTAGGTATGTGCCCTGACTGGGAATGGAACCCCAATCTTGTGGGGTATGGGATGACACTCCAACCAGCTGAGCCACACTAGCCAGGGCAAAATATTTCTCTTTAAATAGGCTCATTTGAATACTCTCATTTAAAAAGTACACTTGGCATCACTACCTCAGATTTGTAAATTCACTGGATAAATATTTATGGAACACCAACCATGAGCTGGATGCTGTTGAAGGCACTGGGGACGCAGCCGGGAACAGGACTGACAAAGATCCCTGGCATTCTGGAGCAGAGACTCTAGTGGGGAAAGAGAAAGCTAGAGATAACACTGGATTACATGGTAGATAGAGAATTCGAATAAACGATCAACAGTGGAGTGAAAAAATATTATGAAGGAAAATGAAGATGGAAAGGAGTAGAGGGTAGCCCTGGCTGGTATAGCTCAGTGGATTGAGTGCCAGCCTGCTAATCAAAGCGTTGCTGGTTCGATTCCCGGTCAGGGCACATGCCTGGGTTGCAGGCCTGGTGCCCAGTAGGGGGTGCATAGGAGGCGACTACATATTGATGTTTCTCTCCCTTTTTCTCTCCCTTCCCCTCTCTCTAAAAATAAATAAATAAAATGTTTTTTTAAAAAAGGAGCAGAGGGTAGAAGGGGTACGTGTGTGGTTTTAAGTAGGATAGTCTGAGGATCCTTAAATAGACAAGGGGACCAGATGTGCAGAAATCAGAAACAGGGAGTTCCAGGCAGAGGTGACAGGCCATGCAAAGGCCCTGAGGCAGGAGCAGGAGCAGTGAAGGAACAGCAAGGAGAGGAGCGTGGCTGGGAAGAGAGCTGTGAGAGTGGGAAGTGGTGAGGTCAGGGAGGCAAGGTGGGGTGGGCAGGAGACTGAGCTGGGTCTCATGTCCGTGGTGGCCTTGACTCTGAGGGACCCTGAGCTCATGGATTTTAACAAGGTGTCTCTGGCTACTGAATGGGGAAGGGACTGTGGGGCCAGGAGTGGAAGCTGGGAGACCCATCAGAAGCTGTTATGTTATACATAAAAACCAATTCCAACTAGACATAAGCAGAAAATGACTGGGAAAATTTAAAAACAGCCCAACAATAATTTGTAGCTTAGTGTAGCTGCTGATTTTCTCTTGGTAAAAGCCAGCAAATATTAGAAAGGCATTAAAGGCTGACTAGAATCGAATTCCGTTCATTTACCACAATCAGAACAAGGCCAAGAGAACAGAAAAAGAATTTTTTCACCATGTGTTCCAAAGCCTTTAAAAATACCAAGCCATTAAAACATCTTTTTTATGTAAAACTATTTCAAGCTTAGAGAAAAATGACAAAAATGGTACGAAAAACATGTATTTAATTTTTACTCAAATTGGCCTATTATTTTTACTCCATTTGCCTTAGCATCTGTCTTCTCTCTCTTCCTCTCTCCTTCCCCATGCATATTTTTTTCCTGAACCATCTGAGGGTAAGTTGCAAAAGGATGGCCTTTTACCCCGAAATACTTCCATGTATTTAAGTATTTCCATGATTTTGTGTTTTTTAATGCCCCGGCCCAGAATGCCATTTTAGTTGCCTGTAGTTTAGCCAGCACTTTGAGAATCTCTAAGTCTGTCAGAATCACTGGTTGTAGCGGGGCAGGGTGCGGGGTGGGGTGGGGAGCTGGTCAGAGGGTCAGGACACAGGGAGCCTGGTTTTGGTCTGGAGCTTCCAAGTCACTGGGTTCTGTCCCGAGAAACTCTTGGCAGTCGCAAGCCAGTTCCAGGCCACTTGGTGAATGACTTCACACCTCTAAGCCTCAGTTTTCTCTAGAGACTACAGCAAACTATGTTCCGAGGGACAGATCTCCCCATCACTTCTTTGGGTTCTTCTTGTGAGCTAAGGAGTGTAGCGGGGATGGCTTCTGAGCCTGCTCTACCTTTGATAGGACGGCGGCAGACATCATTAATCAATCACAGCATCCTTTCCGCCTGCACTTAGAGGCGACCTCCAACCCATTTCCACGGAGCTGTCTAGTGCCCAGAAGAGTGCCTGGCACCCAGTAGGTCCTCGGCAAATATGTGTTGACTATTTTCACTGACCAGAATTGGGCTAGGAGGTGAAAGCTGTGTGAACCTAAAAATAAAAGGCCAAAAGTGAGAGGCCACGGCTTTTACTTGAGATAAAAAAAAAAAAAAAAAAGAGCTATTCAGCAAGCAACGGACTCAGGTAGGAATCCAAAAAGCGTTCCGATGAGGAGGTGAAGCATGAGGAAGGAAAGGGTAAACGATGACATCAGTAGGAGGCATTTCTGTTGGTGCAGATACCCACACAATGTTTCAAATTATTAACCTAACAGTCACCAGTCGGGTAGTCATAGTGACAATGCTTTCTGCTTATCCTTGCAAACAGTGTTATCTTCGGACACAGCGCTGCGTTAGGCCCAGTGCAGAGCCTACCTTGTCTGGTTTTAACATTCCAAAGGTTCGAGGGATAAGAGGTGCAAGGTGCTCCCTCAGGGGCGGCTGCTCTGGCTCCATTTAATTAACTAGTTAATTAATAATAGAATTTATTGGGGTGACATTGGTTAATAAAACTATATAGGTTTTAGGCGTACAATTCTATAATTCATTTTCTGTATATTGTATTGTGTGTTCACCACCTGGGGAAACAGGCCCCAATTGCTCTCTCCCCATCCATGCAGAAGTAGGCACTGCCTGCTCACCATCCATTCCACTTCTTTGGCAATAGCATCTGGTTTGCCTTTGGGGAACCCCTCCCCACTCTCAATCCATTTGGTCATGTGAAGCTGGGTCTATTTCCAGCTCCAGGGCTGCCCAAATAGCCTGTGTTTGGACAATTAGAGCATTCTAGCACCTGGCCACAGTAACTAGTACATGTGAGAACATGTGATTTAAGTCAGTCCTTGAGCTTTGGTTGGAACTATCAGGAACACAGGGCAGTTTGTTCTCTGTGGTGATTGAGCTGGTGGGGCATAAGCCCAGAGCTACTGGGAGCTTTCTTGTCACACTACAAGGTGAGAACCTGCCTGAGAATAAAGCCACCATAGAGAAAGGCAGAGTTGAGAGGTGTGTGGAGGAGTTTCTTTTTTCTTTTAAATTTATTTTTAGAGAGGGGAAGGGAGGGGGGGTAGAGAGAGAGAGAGTGTGAGTGCAAGTGAGCAATGTGTGGCTTCCTCTCACATGCCCCCCCCTACTGGGGACCTGGCCTGCAACCCAGGCATGTGCCCTGACTGGGAATTGAACCAGCGACCCTTTGGTTCTCAGCAGGCACTCAATCCACTGGGCCACACCAGCCAGGACTTTCTTTTCTTAAAAAAATATTTATTTATTTTAGAGAGAGATTAAGAGAGGTGGACAGGGAGAGGAACATTGGTGTGAGAGAGAAACGTTGGTTGCCTCTCATAAAACCCCCAACCGGGGACTGAACTTGCAACCCAGGCATGTGCCCTGACCAGGAATTGAACCCACAACCTCTCCCTTTGCAGGATGATGCCCAACCAACTAAACCACACTGGTCAGGACTGAAGGAGTTTCTTGACAAAATTGAGTCCCTGGATCCAGCCACACCTGAAGCTCAGGGAGGACAAAAACATTTTCTACTTCTTTGTAAGCCAGTTCAAGTGTTGGGTTTTTGTCCCTTGCAGTGCATAATTCTGTCTAAAATCAGGATGGAAAGATTCTTTCACTTCGGGGGTCCCAAGATTTGATGAAATTATGTATCAGTCAGATGATGTGACTCGTGGAAGAATCAATGAATGGGGTTGATTAAAGGGCAGAGGGAGGAAACAGAAGGAAAGCAGAGAGGCCTGGGATCCCTGTACCTGTGGCTCCGGCCCCTCCAGCCTCTTGTCACCAGGAGATAGGCAATGATGCTGATGAAGAGGGACCCAGCAATAAGAGATCCGATGATGATGGCAGTCATATTCCCAGTGCTTATGGGCAGCTTTTCTGAGAGAATGAGAGAGAGAGAAAAGGCTGTGTGATGTCTCAGGAGCACCCCCTACACCCTGCATCGGTGACTATCCACCGAGAGCCAAGGTGTGATCTGGGCAACTTCCCAGCCCAGAGCTCTCTTCTGTTTTTTGGATCTGAGTATCCAACCACTTGGTTGACTCCACTGCACATAAAACCCAATGAGTCCCAGATGGAGCTCTTTGGCTGCCCCACCTCAAGATTTTAGCTTCCCTAGGATTTTCTACCATTCCCAACACATCCAAAACCTACCTCCTGATGTGATCCCCTACCCCACCCCACCTACCTGCTTTTTTGTGCCTCAGGTATGACATCTCTGTTCTTCCAGTGAAAGCAGGAGGTTCTGGGCTGTGTTTTGTGGAGGACATAGAGGACTTGACTAGCAGGGTTCTCAAACTCAACATGCCAGGTTTGGGACAAAGCCTACTAGACCTGTGGTCCCCAGCCCAAGGCCTCCAGCCTTTAATCTCAAGTTGGACACTTATATCCCTGCCCTTCTTGGCAGCTAAGTTCGTAGACCCTGAGGTCAGAATACTGGGGTTCTAGTCCCTGCTGCCTGCTGGCTATGTGACCTTGGGCAGATCACTCAGCCTTTCTGTGCCTCAGTTTTCCCATCTGTGAAATGGGGATCATAAGAATACCTACTTTGTAGGGTTGTGGTGAAGATTGAATGAGTTTACACACACACAGCTCTCTCAATTACCCACCAAAGTAGATTCTGTGCCATTGTACAGATGAGGAAACTGAGGCACAGAGAAGTGAACTGATCTGCCTGCAGGCTCATGGTAAGTTCATGGTAAGTGCAGTGCTGGGATCATACCTGGGCCACCTGAACTCCTAATGACCACTGTGTGTGGCTTCTGAAAGAGGTGCCTGGGTCCCAAGAGCCTTGAATGCTGAGAATGAGCCATTTCAGGCTCTGAGCCAGTGAAGACTGTTATTTCCCAATGGTCTAGGGTCTCTCTCTCTACACACACAGGTTTGCCTATTTCATCCATCTCCCTAAAAATTTATCTGTTCAAAGTGTTCAAAGCCCATGTTAAAGTTTAATCTTGTCCCTGGGAGGAAGGGGGTAGCTGTGTCCAGACTTGTCTGGTATTTGGGCATATTCAGTAGTTGTCTCCCTACCCCAGGGAGTTGGCTAAGTTAGACCCATTTTGTAGATGTACAAACCAAGGCCCAGCAGGTCACTTTGGGCAGATGATAGAAGGTTGTTCCTCTTCCAGAAACTGTACCAACAACTTTTGCACCTTCTATGTCTATGTTATCCAATTCCCACAACAGCAGGTGGTTATTAGGCAACTTCCCTGAGTGACTTGGGAGATGGGACGAGCCTGAGGCTGTGTTGGCTGGCTTAGGGAGCCTTCCAGTCTCTGCCCTTCCCCCTTCTTTCCACCAATCAACCAGTCGTCTTACAACATCTGGAGTCCCCCAGGACCTGCTTGCTCTGGAGCCTGCTGCCCAGTCCATCCAGCCAGTCTCACCACCCATGACTCCCTTCCTCACTCTCTGAGCTACCCAGCCTTTGCCTATGTTGTTCCCTCTGCCTGGCATGCTCTTCCCCACAGGCTACAACTCCCGCTCACTTTTCCATTCCCAACTCCTTCTGGAAGCTTTCTTTTATAACCCTAGGCCACGGAGACTCCTAATATACTTTTTCTTCATAGCTCACTACTTAATTATGCAATTAGTTAATGTTGGTAGAATAGGCATCTGGGTGTTTCCCCAGCACCTTCTACCATTCCACCGATGTGAAGCCTCCAGGATTTCTGAGGGATTGAGGGATTGATTCCACCCCCAGTTCTGGGTAGGGCTTCATTAGCATATTCCAATCAGTATAGGCCCACCCCTTGTCACAGTGATTGGATTGGGATGGGCAGCCATTCAGATATAAGCCAATCAGAACTCCTCATTCACTTGGCCTAAGTGATTGGTTCAGGTTGGTCCAATCAGAGTGAAGGGAAGGGCTAGTTCAGAGCCTGGGAAAAGAACATCCCTTGCTCTGGGGTTTGGTTGTGGAACTGGGAGGCCTGTGAGCACTGGAGTCCTGTTGCTACCGCGAAGACCTTACATTTGCCTCATTGGAAAGAGAACCATGAGTTTTAACTGGGCAGAACCTGCCCCAAATAAAGACATTTTCCAGCCTCATGTGTGGACCGCTCATTTAAACCTGCCTTAAAGCACTGTGTTGACTAAACAAAACACTGGCATTGCTTCTGACACTGGAACCCCGGGCAACTTCACATACACATTTCTATGTCCAATTTTCCCCAGTTTATGAGGATACCAGGCATATTGGGTTAGGGCCCCATTATAACCTCATTTTACCTTGCTTACCTCTCTAAAGATGTGATTTCCAAATAAGGTTCTATTCTGAGGGACTGCATGTTAGGACTCAACATATCTTTTGGAGGAGACCTAATTCAACACAAAACATCTCCCAAGCCTGGTTCTCTGTTGTCCTGAGAGTCTGCGAGCTGTTCAGGATTCTTTAATCCATTCTTTTGCTGCCTAAATCAGCCAGAAGCAGTTTCTGTTGCTGAAGCAAGAACCCTTCCTGATTCACACAATTGCCCTCTTTTTATAACTTGATGTGTTTCCTGCCTTTTATCATAGACAGTGAGCATGTAAAGAGAAAGCCTATGAATCACCAGATTTTCCAAAGTTGATTGCAACAATATGCTCTTCTGTGATATGACCTTACTATTCTCCTGTCTATCAGAAAGACCTATCCCCCACTCCCACTTCCCACCTTGAATCTGGGCCAATTGTAGTGACTTCCTTGTAACCAAAAGAATGCAGTGTAGCCTTGACCGGTATGGCTTGGTTCGGCGTTGTCCCAAAAAGTGAAAGTTCGTCGGTTCGATTTCTGGTCAGGACACATGCCTGGGTTTTGGGTTCGGTCCCTGGTTGGGTTGTGTATCAATGTTTCTCTTTCACATCAATGTTTCTCTCCCTGTCTTTTTCCCTCCCATCGCCTCTCTTAAAAATAAATAAATAAACTCTTTAAGGAGAAAGAATGTGCTGTAGGTGACACTCAGGAGAAGCCGTCCACTTTCTGCCTTGGTCTTTTGGGGTACCCACACTCTCCATGTCTGCTCCCTCAGAACCTGGCCACCATGCTGTGAGGATGCCCAGGCAGTCACATTGGAGGGGCCATGTGACACTGATCTGGTCAACAGCCCCAGCCGAGGTCCCAGCTGCCAGCCACACACGTGGGCGCTGACACCCCTGGATGATGCAGCCTCCAGCATTGGAGCTAACCTCGGCCTTCTGAGTCTTCTCATTGGAGGCCGCAGACATCGCAAAGCCGAGGAGCCATTCCTGCTGTGCCCTGTCTAAATGCCTGATCCCAGAAGTCATCAACATAATAAAATGGTGTTTGTTTTATACCACTGAGTTTGCTCTGCAGTGAGGAGTAACTGGAACTTGCCCTCACATCCTGTTTCACCTTCCAGGATTGAAAACTTTCTGTTTGGCATTTCTCCTCACTGGTCTCTGGGGCCACTTATGCTCAGCTATATTAAAAAGGAATTGGACTTCCAGCCAAGATGGAGGTGTAGGTGGACACACTGTGCCTCCTCTCACAACCAAAATTAAGGACAACAAGGATTTAGAAACAAGAAAATAACCGGAACAGATAGAGTCGAGGCAGGACAAAGTGGAGGTGCGGGCCAGGTGCACAGGAGGCAGCTAGCGGACCCTGGGCATGGGGTGGCAACTGTGCAGACCCAGTGAGGCCATGCAAGGTGGCTGGCTGACTAGGTGGTTTCACATTCACGCGCAGATAATCCAGGCAAAGGAGAAGCAGCGGAAGGGACTGGAATCCAAGAGAGAGTGGAGAAAGCGCCATTGTTCCCTCTCAGACCCCGCCCCCACATATAGCGTCACTACCCAGAGACTGGGCTGCCCCGCCCTGGGGAAACACCTAAGGCTCCACCCCCTCACTTCGTAACAGCTGCGACTAGACCAAAAACAAAAATAAAAACAAAAATGGCTCAAACCGAAGAACAAATCAAAACCCCAGAGCCAACTCATCTAAGCGACGAAGAGATAGCTAACCTATCAGATGCACAGTTCAAAGCCCTGGTGATCAGGATGCTCACAGAATTGGTTGATTTTGCTCACAAATTAGATGAACAAATGAAGGCTACCATAAGTGAAATGAAGAACGCACAGGGAACCAATAGAGATGGGAGGAAAACTGGGACTCAAATCAATGGAGTAGACCAGAAGGAAGAAAGAAACAACCAAACAGAAAACAAAGAAGAAGCAAGAATTCAAAAAAAATGAGGAGAGGCTTAGGAACCTCCAGGACATCTTTACACGTCCCAACATCTGAATTATAGGGGTACCAGAAGGGGAAGAGGAAGAGCGACAAGTGGAGAGCTTATTTGAACAAATAATAAAAGAGAACTTCCCCAATCTGGCAAAGGAAATAGACTTCCAGGAAGTCCAGGAAGCTCAGAGAGTCCCAAAGAAGTTAGACCCGAGGAGGAACACACCGAGGCACATCATAATTACATTAGCCAAGATTAAAATGAAGGGGAGAATTCTAGAAGCAGCAAGGGATAAGGGCACAGTCACCTACAAAGGAGTTCCCATCAGACTGTCAGCTGATTTCTCAAAAGAGACCTTACAGGCAAGAAGGGACTGGAAAGAGGTATTCCAAGTCATGTAAGTCAAGGACCTGCATCCAAGATTGCTCTATCCAGCAAAGCTGTCATTTAGAATGGAAGGGAAGATAAAGTGCTTTTCAGATAAGTCAAGTTAAAGGAGTTCATCATCACCAAGCCCTTATTATATGAAATGTTAAAGGGACTTATCTAAGAAAAAAGATAAAAAATATGAACAGTAAAAAGACAGCAAACTCACAGATATTAACAACCACACCTAAAACAAAAGCAAACTAAGCAAACAGTAGAATAGGAACAGAAACACAGAAATGGAGATCACATGGAGGGTTAGCAACAGGGGAGTGGGAGGAGGAGAGAGGGGAAAAAGGTACAGAGAACAAGTAGCATTGATGGTGGGTAGAAAATAGGGGGAGGGCAAGAAAGTGTGGGAAATGTAGAAGCCAAAGAACTTATGACACATGGACATGAACGAAAGAGGGAGAATGAGGGTGGGAGGGGGTGTGCAGGGTGGAGGGGAATGAAGGGGGGAAATGAGACAACTGTAATAGCGTAATCAAAATATATTTTAAAAAAGTAAAAAAAAAACAGGAATCATCTGGGTCTTCTTCTGCGGACAGTATTTGTTCATGCTGATATTTGATTAGATACAATCACATCTGAAAGCTTTGAGGGACCATTATACAAACAGACAATGGCCAGACCATCTATAAAACCAGAACTCTGACCCACAACCTGCAGCAGCCTGCCCGGGAAACCAACCCTCTCACAAACAGCCCCGGAAAAGCCAGCCTGCTCTACACCAGACTTGTGGGAAGCCAGCTTGCTGGCTTTAGTGACCGTCCCAGAAGCTGAATAACTTCTGTAACAATCAGCTCCACACGGCCAGGACTTGGTTAATAACTGACAGCTTTCCTAATTTTTGTTTGCACTTCTAACTTAGGACCAACCAGGGGGAGCCAGATATGTGCCCTAACCAGTCACATAGGATGCTCTGCTTTTAGATCCCTTCCCTGTGACAACAGCCGCCATGGAGGGCACCCTTGAGCTTTCCCTCTGCCGGCCTTGGAGTCTCTGCCACGATGTAGGTGACGGTGGCTGACTGCCATGCTGTACAGAGCAAGCTCTGAATAAATAGCCTGTGCTTCTCTCATTTGGTTGGGCTCTGTCGATGTGCAGGGCTTCAAAGGCAGCAGCAGCGTATGGATTTGCCAAGCTCACCCTGATAACAACCCCGTGGAGGGAGGGGTCATGGTTGCCCCCTTGTCAGACGTGGCAATGGAGACTCTGAGAGGCCTGACCATCTGATTAAAGGTCGAATGGCCAGTGAGTGGTAAATCCCTGACACCATATAGTTAGTCTTCCATGATGGCTGTTCACAATGAGATGGAATGCACCATTCTCCCCTCTCTCCGCTGGAGATACGTTCCAAGACCCCCAGAGGATGCCTGAAACCACAGATAATACTAAACCCTATATATACTATGTTTTTTATACATACATACCTGTAATAAAGTTTAATTTATAAACTGGGCACAGTAAGCCACACTAACAACAATAATAAAACAATTATAGCTATACTGTAATAAAAGTTATGTGAATGGGGTCTCTCTCGCTGTCTCTGGAAGTGTCTTACTGCACTGCACTGTCCTTTCACTCACAGGCGGCACTGTGTGGATTCCCGTTGGCATGTCCCTGTTGCTGGCATCGCGACTCCTGCCCTTCGGGTGACTAATGGGGCAGGGAGCGAATACGGGGCATGCTGGACAAAGGATGATTCATGTCCTGGGCAGGATGGAGCTGGGTGGCAGGACGTTCCTTCATGCTACTCAGAATGGCACACAATTGAAAATGTACGAATTGTATATTTCTGGGACTTTCCATTTAGTATTTTCAGACCACAGGTCACCCAAATGCAGAAAACAAAACCACAGATAAGGGATGGTGGGGGTGCACTACTCTGAAGTCATAGTTAAGAGTGGGGGCTCTAGAGCCAGCCAGCCTGGGTTTAAGTCCTGCTCCCCAGCTGGGTGGCCTGACGTGTTGCTTAAACTCTCTGTGCCTCAGTTTCCCCCTTGAGTAATGGGGGTCATGATGCTGTGGCTGGGAGGACGCAGAAGATAAATGTGTGTGAACTGCTCTACGCATGACCAGTTAAGGGGTGTGCGGCTCCCTATTAACTGGCCTGGTTGTCAGAGGGCCCAGAAGTTTTTGAGGTGCCCATGTAGGGTTGCTTGAAATCCCCATGACTAGGTTTACAAAAGAATGGACATCAGCTGTAAGTGACTGTGACTTCTCTTTGGGCTTTTGAGCCTGATTTCTGCTGCTTCCTGGCTGTGGGAGCTTGGGCTACTGACTTCCTCTCTCTGAGCCTCAGTTTCCTTATCTGTGCACTGGAAACAGCCACGGTACCTACGAGTCCTGGGCCTTTCTTGTGTTTCCAGGCTGCCCTGTGCCTGGAGTCCTTCACCTCAGGAGTCCCACCAGAGACTCTCTTTCTTAGCCTCCTTTTCTTTTTCTTTTTTAAAAAGAGATTTTATTTATTTATTTTTGGAGAGAGGGGAAGGGAGGGAGAAAGAGAGGGAGAGACACATCAATGTGTGGTTGCTACTTGCACACCCCCTACTAGGGACCTGGCCTGCAGCCCAGGCATGCACCCTGACTGGGAATCGAACCAGCGACCCTTGGGCTCTCAGGCCACACTCAATCCACTGAGGCACTCCAGCCTGGGCCTTAGCCTCCTTTTCAGTCTGGCATTGCCATGTGACCCAGGCTCCCCATCAGATGTATCCATGTGAGACTAGGCTTTAGAAGCCAGGAACACAGAGATAGTGGTATCATCAGACCAGGCCTTTGATGGTGGGAACAAGGTCACCTGGCCCACCGACCTATGAACTCCATGAGGGCAGAGCTCTCTGACCCATTCCTTCCGTAAACTCAGTGCCTCTCACCCAGCAGGGGCTCAGTGGATGTTTGTGGAATGAATAAAGGACTGAATGAATGCAGCTTCCCAGTGCCCCACAAGCAGGGGTTCTGGGCCCAGTGCTGTCAGCGTGGGCAATGCTTATTCCGGGAATGGGGGGTGGGAGCAGTTTTGCTGAGTAATTTGTATGTTTTTCCTGGTTCCCAGCCTTCTGGAGGCCCCGTGAGCATGCAGTGCCCTCTACTAACCCCCCTTCTGCACACGCCAGCTGGGGCGGCTTCTGTTACAGCCCAATCCCCTCAAGATTAGGAGAGAGAGAGCGCCTGAGTTATAGGGGGGGATTCAGGAAGTGCACCTGCCATCTCCACCCCCCACCACGTAGAAGCAGAATTTGGAGCTACAACTGCCCTCAAAAATAAATGCCCTGGTTGCCAAGGAGACCATCCTGACTTGAGGACACTCTCAACTCTGTCCCTGTTTCCCATGGATTCAGCTTCCACCTTTCCCTTTTTGTTTACTTATTTCTTTTTAAATGTTGCCATTTAAAAAAATTTTTTTCACTGCCCTGTTTCATCTGGGATCACAAGACTAGATGGCGATATTAGAGGACTTGGGGACTGAGGATTCTAATAATAGGGGACAAGACTGGGGAAATCTGGGGCTCAAGAAGTTAGGGCCAGGTCCTGGCTGGTGTGGCTCAGTGGATGGAGCACTGGCCTGAGAACCAAAAGGTCGCTGGTTCGATTCCCAGTCAGGGCACATGCCTGGGTTGTAGGCCAGGTTCCCAGTAGGGGGCACACGAGAGGCAACCATACATTGATGTTTCTCTCTCTCTTTCCCTCCCTTCCCCTCTGTCTAAAAATAAATAAATAAATAAATAAAATCTTTAAACAAAGAAAACACATTATGACAGTCAGAAGGGTAGCTCTGGGGACATAGATGATGAATGATCAAGTCTCCTCACTATTTGCCACCCCCTGCCAGCTCCATTAAGATATCATTGACAGGTAACATTTCATGGAGTTTTTTAAAGGCAAAATGAGTTACTATAGGGCAGTGGTTCTCAGTCGGGGTGATTTCGTTCCTGGGGGCTATTTAACAATGTCTGGAGACATTTTGGGCTGTCACGACGGGAAGGGTGCTACCGGCATGTAGAGGCGAGAGGCCAGAAAGGCTGCTCAATGTCCCACAGTGCACAGGACAGCCTCCTGCCATAAAGAATTAGCGGGTTCAAATGTCAGCTGTGCCCAGGCCGAGGAGCTATGCTCTAGCCGGCGTGTCCGACCTGCGGCCCGCGGGCCACATGCGGCCCAGGATGGCTATGAATGCAGCCCAACACAAAACTGTAAATCTACTTAAAACATTATGAGTTTGTTTGTTTGTTTGTGATTACTTGTCTCCATGTATTTCACATGTGGCCCAAGACAATTCTTCCAGTGTGGCCCAGAGACGCCAAGAGTTTGGACATCCCCGCCTAGGGCGTGTTTACAACAGTACCTGTCCCACAGCAAGCGTCCATGAAATGTTAGCTTTAGCTGTTGTCCGCTACCCTCTCCCTAGTGCCTGGCCCACAGTGGATTCATCAAAAAAAAAAAAAAAAACACATGAGTATGAACACGAGGATTGAGTGATATAGTGCCTCCCTCTAGACCTGGCAAACACTAGGTGCTCAATAAATGTTTCATTAATGACTACACATGAGGAGTCAGTGAGATGGTCCATTCTCCAGCTCTGGCTCTGTGTTTGGCTCTCTATAGATGTTTTATTCGTTAATGTATGCGGGGGGGGGGCAAATATCTTCAGGGCCTGGTACACAGTAAGCGCTCAATCAGTGTGTGTTGAATAGAAGTAGTATTTGCACAGGGCCGGGCACAGGGTAGCTGCTCAGGGAGCATTAACTCCCCACCTCATCCCCCAGCGCCCAGCACTCACCAGCCACCTGGACCTCCGTCCTGGCCCGCATGGTCCAGGCAGGGTTGATGGTGACCTCCACGTGGTAGGTGCCGCTGTCACTGGGCTGGGCGTGACGCAGCAGCATGGAACCATTGGGGAAGCCAACGATGTCTCGTTGCTTCATGGCGTTGCCATCCCTCTGGGGTCGCTGTAGATCAGGGATGTAGGAGAACAGCCTTGTGCCACCATCTGTCTCCTCCCCCTGGTACCACACGACATCTTGAAAGGTGTCTGGGAGGCCCTGGACAGACAGGAGGAGGTCCTGGTTCTTTTGAGGTCGCTCTGGAATCTTTTGGATTTGGAGGGCTGCCCAGGAGCCTTGGAGGATCCAGAGGGCCAGGAGTGAGGCTGTCGGGAGTTAAAGGGAGGCCTGAGGTCAGAAGTGTGTTGGGCAGGGATCACAGCATTCTCTGCCCTCTCAGGTCCTCGTCTAGGGGTTAGAACTCTGAGTGCTGTTCACTAGAAATAGTGCTGGGATTGATTAGTGATGTCTGCCCTGGGTTCAGGAGTGGAAAGCCAGGTATGCATGCCACAGGTTTGCCATCCCATTGGTCCAGAAGGTTTTTCTGCCCTGAGATGCTGTGTGGCCTGCCTGTAAGCACTCAGAGCCTCTGAATTCATTAATTCATTCATCTGACCAATACTTATAGGCATATATATTATTTATGCTATAACACCAATTATATATGATATGTGTAAAATTCCCTAGATTTGTAGGCACTGGAGATACAGCAGGGGACTGAATACAGATAAATTCCTGCCCTCGTGGTCCTAACATTCTAGAAAACTCCATAGGTAAAATGGAGATGGGCTTGTACCTCTGTTGCTCTCCCTTTCATTTTACTCTAATAATTTCAACTTCCCTGACAATCCTCCCTTCTTCCAGAGGGAAACCTCAACCCCCAGGTTGAGTCCCGCCTCCTTGCTTAAGCCCTGGGGTACACTTCTTCCTTACCTGAGAGCAGGAGGCCCTTGGAGAAGTGGCACTGGGTCCCCGTGGGAATCTCCATCTTGATGTCCTGTGGAGACGCCAGGGGTCCACCTGCTGGACACTGAGGGGGCCAGAGGGCTGGGCCCTGGCTGTCTGCAGTGGGCCTGCTCAGTGAGGATCCCGGGGGTGCCTACGAGACATGGCAGAGGCTGGCCGAGCCCCGGCACCCCCTTTCCACAGGCTCCGGAGACTTCTGTGCTGCCTGGGATGAATGTGCAGACACTGCCCGAACCAGTTTCCCGGGGTGGCGGGGGACTTCCCGGAGCTTCCCAGCCCTCCTCCCTTGACCTGCTTCCATCTCTTCTCACCGCTCAGCATGACTGTCAGTAACAACAGCAGTCACAGTGGCTCCTGGCTGAGCAGCGCCCCCTACCTGTGCCTGGCCCAACACACTCTACCTCCTCCGCCACCCACCGCGCATGGCTGTTCCCGTTTCAGAGATGAGGAAACTGAGGAGAGGGAGAGAGAGAGAGAGAGAGAGGTGAGTCCGCCCGAAGGGGCAGATGAGATTTGGCTTATGGCTGGCTTACTTTAAAACTTTTCGCATGGTTTTTCAAAACCATTCATTCATTCATCCCAACTCACACTCCTTGTGCCCAACCCCACGCTGGGCAGTACTGGGAACACAGTGATTATTAAGACAGCTCCTGCCCTGCCCTTGGTCCACAGTGGGACAGACCCACCTCCAGGCGATGATGGTCCAGAGTGATCAGGGCTGGCATGGAGGAGCCAGTGGGCTGGGAGAGCCCAAGGGGATGCTTCACTCAGCTTAACAGGCAGAAAGGGCTTCCTGGAGGAGGGGACAGCTGAGATTGGGAGTAGGAGTAGGAATGAGGCAGATAATGGGGTGGGGTGGGGTGGGGTGGGGTGAGGTGTACCAGATGGGATGAGGTGAGTATAAACAGCACAAGTAGGCAGAAGCACAAGGCTACACGCCATGGAGATGCTTTGAGGAAGCTGCAGATTCCTGGACTGCTGGGCGCATGTGGCTAGAGAAGTGGGAGGGGTCGCTTACAGTTTTGAGCTCTTTCAGGACAGAGTCTGGGTGATGGAGGGTCCAGGGTTGTGCCAATACCCTAGCCACTAGCTAAATATGGCTGTTGAAATATACATTTAAACTAATTAAAGTTTAATGCCTTAAAAAAGTTAGTTCCCCCAAGCCAGCCACTTTCAGGTGCTCAGTAACCCCTTGTGACTCATGGCTATGACATTAGACCAAGAAGATGTAGAACAGCGGCCCCCAGCCTTTTTGGCACCAGCAACCGTTTTTGTGGAAGATGATTTTTCCACTGGCCAGGCTTTGCAGGGGGCGGGATGGAGCTTCGATCACTGGCCCGCCACTCACCTCCTGCTGTGCAGCCCGGTTCCTGAACTATAGCTGTTCGGAAACTGGGACACCCCAAGGCCGCAGACTGGTATCTCTCCGGGGCCTGGGGGCTGCAGACCCTTGATCTAGAACGTTTCCATCATCATTGCAGCTGGTCTAGGGGTGGGGGAGGGGCAGGAAGGTGGGGCAGTGCTAGGTGAAATTTCTGGTCTGCAGGGTGAGAGAACACCAAGTTGGTGTGTGTGTCCTGGGCACACATCAGATTGTGGGAGGTGATGGCATCTTTCAGAGTCCCCAGGTTGGAGTGAGAGAGAAATCTCGACTCTGAGCCACCTGGAGGGCGATGTGGCCTTGGGGTGTCGCGGTTTCCGAACGGCTATAGTCTCCAGTGCGGTGCTATTGCCGTTGTGAGCAATGCCAGGCAGTGCCTACAGCCAGTTACTCTGGATTTTCCAGTTGCTGAATCTCTCTCTCAATAACTTTGATTCCATTTGCATGCTTTAAAAAGGAGTTGGTTTGTTACAGAAATTTAGACGGTAGAGACACAAAAAGGAGAGAGTAAAATTCAGAGAGTCCCTCCTAATAGCAGATGTCCAGGCTTCTATCTCCTCTCCTGTACCCTTCATCCCCCTTTCTCCCCAACTCCAGAGGGCAGATCTTGATCGGCTCAAGCCTCCCAGGCCGTCCCATACTTCTGGCCAGGGATTGGTTGAATGGTGGGCAGTACTGGCCAATGAGATCTAAGGGGAGGCTGCTGGGGAAGCTCTCCCAGGATGGGGTGGGCTGCCTCTCCGGGTCCAGATCCGACTTCGATACCCAGCCTCCCGGGTATCTTGGCACCAGCCTGAGGACGATGCCAATAAGTGGAGGGAAACAACAAATAGCAGAGAGCAGAGCTGAACTCCACACATGGTACCTGGGGTGGTACCAGACGATCCAGTGTCTTGTTTTTATTCCCAGCCTGGACATCCTGATCATCACATTTTTTAAAAAGATTTTATTTATTTATTTTTAGAGACAGGGAAGGGAAGGAGAAAGAGAAGGAGAGAAATACCAATGTGTGGTTGCCTCCCATGCAGCCACCACTGGGGACCTGGCCCGCAACCCAGGCCTGTGTCGTGACTGGGAAATCGAATCGGTGACCCTTTGGTTCGCAGCCTGCGCTCAATCCAGTGAGCCACACCAGCCAGGGCCTGATCACATTTTTATAGCCTGACAAAGATTCTCTCATTGACTGATCTCTACTCAGGATTCCCTGGACCCTTTTCTAACTCTGCTCTGACTTTTGGACTTCTGTGTTCATCTCTGCATTGTCCAGATTTTAGCAAGAACCCTCCCAAATCAGTTTAACTGGAACTTCCCACCCTCAATATGTAAGCAGAGTTAGAAAAGGGTCCAGGGGATCCTCATCTTCCACCATCCCCAGGTGACATCTGATCGCCCTCACCTGCCTTCTGCTGGATCCCATGAGGCGGGTTTACCCAGAACCCTTCCTCCCCCTGGATGTTTCCTCTCAGGGATTTCCCTCCACTGACTCCCGCCCGCTCCTAGGCTACACACTCCCACGGGCCCATGCGGCACTTGGAGTTGAGTCTGATCTCTGCGCAGCCCCCCATCACGGTGGTCCCCATGCCCCTCTTGAATGAAGTCTGCCTTAGGCACCAATAAGTGTTATTGTACAATGTTTTTCTTCACCACTTAGAATATAACCTGCTCTTCAACAATTCACCGATCCTTCCTATCATGAATTTAGTTGGGTTCTGCAAATTCTGCCAGTAAGAGTGAGGAAATGAAATAAAACCAAACAAAACATTTTCTGTAAGAACTTTAATTTTTTTTTATTGTGGTAAAACACATACCAAACTTAGAATTTTAGCCACTTTAAAGCACGCAGCTCAGTGGCACTTAGCACACTCACAGTTGTACAACCGTCCCCACTGCTATTTCCACGACATAGTTTACCTTGCCAAAAGGAAACCTTGCTGCTTGCAACCATTTAGCAGCCCAGTCCCCCACCCCCAGGCCCTGGCAACCTCTAATCTTCCTTCTGTCTCTGTGGATTTGCCTATGTAGATGGAATTCCACGATATGTGGCCTTTTGTGACTGGCATCTCACTCAGCATGCTGTTCTCAAGGCCCGACACCCCCCCCCCCCCCCCCGCCCACCGCCGTGTTGTAGCGTGGGTTGGCATTTCCTTCTTTTTTATGGTTGAATAGTGTCGCATTGTGTGGCTGGAGCACATTTTGTTCGTCCACTGAGCCACTGGTCTCCTTGGGCTGTCTCTGAGTTTTGACTGCGGTGCAGAGTGCTGCTGAGAGTTTGTGTACATGAAATTGTTTGGGTATTCGATCATTTTGGGTATCTACCTAGGAGTGGAATTCTTGGGCCACCTCATTAGTTTTTTAATTTACTTAATCTTCACCTGAGGACACCTTTTCACTGCTTTGTAGAGACAGAGGAAGGGAGGGAGGGAGAGAAAGAAACATCAATTGGTTGCCTCCCGTTCACACCCAGACTGGGGATCAGACTCGCAAGGTAGGTATATCCCCTGACTGGGAATCGAACCCATGGCCAAAAGGTTGTGGGACAATGATCCAATCGACTGAGCCACTCCGTCTGGGGCAACGTTGTTTTTTAGTAAGTCAGATTTTGGTAGCACAGGCATCCTCACCCAGAGCAATCCTCAATGCAGAGGCTTCTGGGACCTCATGGCAACTTGAAGCGGGCTAATGTCTGTTCAGACTCAGCCCCCACTGACTCCATGCAGAACAGTGCAGGGGTCGGGGTGCTGTTCTAGCCTGTGATCCGTACCGCACCCTCTCCCTTCCATCCTCTGATAAGGATACTTGTGGTTTTCTCAGTCTTATGTGAAGCCGTACAACACCTAAACCCAAATTCTGGGGCACTCGGTGCTGTAGGACCCACAGCTTCTTCCTGGAAACCCAGGCCATCATATCCACTGCTGGTGGGGACAGAGCTCAGTCAGTTCCACGCCCACGGGACACCGTCTGTCCATATCTACCGCCACAAGGGCCGTCTGCTTCGACTCAGCAACTGCGCCTCTAGAGTGTGTCCCCACACCCACGCTAAGTGACAGTAATTGTAAAAGGGCAGAAACCACGAACGCCCGTCCCCAGGGGCCTGGTAGAAGAAGTCCACGTGGCTGCTGTGAAAGGGCTGAAAGACACCCTCTGACCTTCCAGGAGCCTTCAGTGAGGGAACCAAGGTGCAGGGTGGGGTGAGAGACGTTGCCACCCGGGGGACACAGAGCGGCACACACTTCTGTCTGTGCCTGAACTCACTGGGAGGTAGCACCACACTCATCTGCGGTGGGACAGGGGTCCTGGGTGGGGGTGGCAAATAGAATAATGGGCCTCCAAAGCCATCTGGGTCCCAATCCCAGGAACCTCCGAACATGCTCTCTTACAGCAGCAGAGGCTTTGCAGATGTGATGGCGTGAAGGGCCTTGTGTGGGGAGCTTATCCTGGGTGAGCTGGATGGGCCCAGAGAACTCACAGGGCCCTTGTAGGGGAAAGAGGGAAGCAGCGTCCTCTCCCTGACCGGGGAGTGAGGGGGGGAAGGCTGTGCCCGTGGGCTGTACACCCAGGCAGGCAGGCGGCCTCTGAAGCGGGAAAGGCCAGGGAAGGGTTCTGTCCTCAGGGGGGAGCCAGCTGCCCACAGCTGGATTTTAGCTCAGTGAGACCCACTTTGGACTTCGGACTTCCAGAACTTTAAGAGAATCATTTTGTGTTTTTCAAGCCACTAAGTTTGTGGTTATAGAGTCCCCACACCTAAAGTGTACAATTTAATGATTTCGATGCGTTACATAAACCAGTTTTAAAAATTGTGTAGGAAATAGAGATGATAAAAATCTGCCACTTCAGCCACTTTTAAGTGTATAGTTTCATGGCACTGGTGAGATTCAAGTGTTGTGCAAAACTGGACATCCCCCTGCAGAAGAAGGAAGCTGGACCCTTCCTTTGCCCTATGCCCAAATTAACTCAGAGGGAACCCCTGACGTCTTTTTATGACTTTAGATTTGCGGATGTCTATGTGTTATCTATTTAAAAAAATTAAAAAGAGAGCCCTGGCCGGCGTGGCTCAAGTTGGTTGGGCATCGTCCGGCAAATTGAAAGGTGGCCAGTTTGATTCCCCGCCGGGGTCGCAGGTTCCATCCCCAGTTGGGGTGCATAGGGAAGGCCATCAGTCATCGTTTCTTTCTCATTTCATGGTTCTCTCCTTCTTTCTCCCTCCTACTCCCTCTTTCTAAAAATAAATAAATAAATAAATAAATAGGAATCAGATGAGCTCTCTGCACGGTATCTGAGGACCCTGGGGACAAATGTCCACCTTGTGACCTTCTTGATTCAGGGTCTTGCTTCCATCTCTCCGGTTCCATCCCCCACAGTGACAGCCCACTGTTTGGGGACTGGGGATGGACAAGGGGTTTACATGGCAGCAAGGCCACCAGTCCCCCCCTTGTCCTTCGAGACTGCGGAGTCCCACTGGCCTGGCCACCTCCTGAACCCCTCACCCTTACCATCCTTGCCAGGTCCTGTCTCTTCCCCATCCTTTTCTGTTCTGCACTCTCCCATCTCTGCCCTGAGTGGGCCCCAAACCCTTCCCGGTTTCTCTGGCAGAGCAGCTTGCGCCTCGCTCTCCAGTTCAGCATCCTGGCCCAAGGTCTCACTTCCCTGAGTTACATTCCCCAGCACACAGCTGTTGCTGTGAGAGGAATTCTGATGATCACAGACTGTTTCAAAGGGAACATGTCAGGCTGAGCAGCTCTGCCTCCTGGTCTTGGGCTGCGTCTGTCCTGCTCTGGGGGCGTGAATCCAGCATAGCAGGTCCCCCGGCACCTCTTCCTCCACCTTTCCAGAACGACATCTGCTTTCCTTAGTGGGTTACTGGCACCCCTGCCCTGGGGTCTTGTCAACTCCACCCAGCTGGTGACAGAGGCTTCCCCCCGAAGAAGGTGCCTGGAGCCGATAACCTCCAAGTTCACGTCCACCAGTTCTTCCTGGTCCTGGGACAGCCCCAGGTAGCTGCATCTCAGCCTCTGGCTCTCTTCTGGTGATGAGGATCAGTGGCTGTTTCTTGGAGCCACAGAAATTTGACTGATGTGGAGATTTGGAAGCTCAAGGCCGAAGGCAAAAGTCATCAAAATTCTCCGGCAGTTAGAACATCCAGTGTGACCCGGTGACCCTGCAGTGCAGGAAAAGATTGATTTTGCCCAGAGAGAGATTTGACGTTTTGTCATAGGAGATAACCTCTAAGCTCTTGCAGTGTTCTGGCTGATAGTAGCCCTTGTTTCCCCCAGGACAGCCGTGCCAGCAGCAGTGTGATTTGCGGTGGCCCCGGGGCCACTGTACTGGCTTGACCTATGGGGGTGCTTGGGACAAAGGTCAGCCGCCTCTGTCCAACTGACCCCCAACGGGAACTCTGGAAGCTGAGCCTGGGATGAGTTTTCCCCGTTGGCAGCACCCTATATGTTGTCACGCGTCGTTCCTGGGAGAAGGTGCTGTCGTCTGGCTCCCCCAGGAGCAGACAGCTGGGTGCGCAGCCGGGGCTCTCCTGGGCCCTGCCCTCCCACTGTGTCGCATCTCTGACATGGACCGCACTGAACCGTGACCCGGAGTGTGGCACCGACCCTGAGTTCTGGGAGTCCTTAGTGAGTATGCTGAGCCTGAGGGGGCTCTGGGGTCTGAACGGACACCCGCCCACTGCCTTGCAACACAGAGGGGGCATCCTGAGGTCTGGCACAGAGAGGGGGGTCTGTTTCTTTGGAGAGAGACTTCACCCACTGCGGCGGGGTCCAGCTACTCGGCCCTCATCCTCACCGGCTGCGGTCTCCCTCCATCCAGTCTGGAAGCTGTCACCTTGTGCCCTCTGTCTGCAGGTCCTGGGGAGAGCTGGCCTCAGAGTTGACAACGTAATACGACACGTTCTAGAAGAGGGACATTCAAACTTTAGCCTCAGGGCCCTTTCAGACAAAAGTCTTCCCTCTGAAGCCCTTGTGCAGAGCCACAGGCCTGCCCCTCCCCCTCCCTGGGTGCAAGGTGACTAGAGGGAAGGGGCACTCATGACAATGCAGATCCCAGGTCCCAGCACAGACCCAGCAGACTAGACTCTCAGGGACTGAGCTCCAGGAACCTACATCTCAGCAAACCTTCCGGGAGCTTCTCTGTCCAGCAGGAAGGGCCGGGGATGGCTGGCTGCTCAGGGCATCTCCAGAAAAGATCCAGGACCCGGCTCCTGAGGCCATGCTGGCTTCCAGGCAAGGCCGTGGGAACCCAGACATGTCTGTCCCCTCTTTGGGGAAGCCCACAGCAGTTAGTCTGTGGTTCATGCAGGAATGACCACCCCCCCCCCCCACCACACACCCTCTGCTCCATCACCACACTTACATTGTTATCGGAGGGGCTGCGTTGTTTCCAACCTGGGAAACAGGAGAAGTTGTCAGGGATGAATGACCATGTGGGAAGCACAGGAAGTCAACGCAGGTGGGTGACAGGGACACTGAATGCCAGGACCAGCTCTGCTCTTGACAGGGGGGTGCCTCTTCCCAGAGTGGTTTATACATTTGTAGAACAGGAGTGGGATAGGTTCTTCCTCCAGTTATTAAGTATAAATAAATACTGTTTGCGGATGGTTCTGGAACCAGATGGAAGGGTTCAAATCCCAGCTCTGTCCTTTAGGAGCTGTGTGACCTTGGGCAAATGACTTAACCTCTCTGTACCTTGCTGTCCTCAACCATCAGACAGAGATTTATTTAGCAAATAGTAAATGTCTATGTTGTGTCAGGTGCGTTCTGAGAGCTGGGGATAAAACTGTGAACAGAACAGACGAGGCCTGTTCTCATGGAGTTTACACTAATAATTATAGTAATAATTGCAGTACTAATCAGAGCTTAGATACCCAGTGTTTGGCTTACCATGTGCCAAATGTTGTGTTAACTGCTTTACCTGGATTATCAGGTACAGTTACTCCCATTTCACAGATGAGGAAACGGAGTCATTTGCCCATGAGGAAACACAACGGATAAAGCAGTCGAGGGCCCAGATACAGGCAGTCTGGCTCTGCAGATGACACATCCAGCAAACGCTTCCTCAAACGCCTCCTTTGTGCCTGGTCTGGTGGTAGGTGGTGCTGGGGACATAGCTGTGACTGGGGCAGTTCTAGTTCTGCCCTCCTGGGGCTCACAGTCCACTGGGGAGACAGACAAGTCTCCACAGAGTGATGTCCCAGAGTCGGCAAGGCATGGGTGAGGGAGCCCAGAGCAGATGCTTGGATCATTCTGGAGGATCAGGGAGGGCTTCCTGGAGGGGGGCACCCCAGCTGGGATGTGAGGAGGGAGTTTTGTTTAGTGGTTGAGAGAACAAGCTTTGTAGCCAAAAGAACTGCCTTCTACTCCAGTCTATCAAGCTGTGTGCTGGTTGGCAGGTGACCTTTCCTCCTCTGTGAAGTGGGTCACAGGAGCACTCACTTTGCTGGGGGTTTGTGAGCGCTCAAGGGGGCTGTGCCCAGAAAGTGCCTGGCACATAGAAAGGGCTTGGCAAACTGTAGCTCTTTCGATTACAGAATTAGCCAAAGAAGCCCTGGCTAGTGTGGCTCAGTGGATTGAGCACTGGCCTGAGAACCAAAGGGTCACAGGTTCAGTTCCCAGTCAGGGCACAGGCCTGGGTTGCAGGCTAGGTCCCTAGTAGGGTGCGTGCAAGAGGCAACTATACATTGATGTTTCTCTCCCTCTCTTTCTCCCCTCTCTCTAAAAAGAAATAAAATCTTAAAAATTAGCCGCAGGACTTTGCCGGCAGGGGCCATGTGGAGGGTGCTCCGGGCAGGGAAACAGCCTGTGTACAGCCCTTGAGGTGAGAGGCCATCAGGGCTGCTTAGAACTGGGGCTCGGGGTGTCAGTTCCTGCCACCCTCCCCCCCTTTCCATGAGAGCAGTTAGGGTGTCACTCTTGAGCCAGACGAACAGAGGAAAGCTGGGGATGGTTAAGTCCCAGTCCATCCTGTGTCACCTGGATTGAAAGCCAAAATCCTTACTGTGGCCTCTGAGGCCCTGTAGGATCTGCCTTGACTCCCTAAATATTTGTCAAACGAATCAATGATCCAATGACCAGGACTTCCTGATGTGAGTGTCCCTGCCTGTAAAATGGCAGAACCTTGTGGTGTCAGGTTGAGGGTTCAGAGAGAGGCTGCCATGGAAAGGGTGAGCACACTAGGTGCTTAGCTGTGGTGGCTACGGTGATGTTCACTCACGGCAGACAGGCAGGGGATGTGTCAAAGAGGAGGGGACTCACAGGAGTATCTGGACCGCAGGAGAAAAAACAGGAGCCCCAGACCAGCTACAACCAGGACTGGGACCAGGACCAAAAGTAGGACGGTGGTCCTAGAGGACTGATCCTTGGGAGGTTCTCCTGGAAGAGAAGAAGGAAGCAGGGATTTAGGTTCAGAGATTTTTGGGGTTTGACCTGCCCCACAAATATCATCCCTTACTCCTTTAGGAAGTTACCATTCTGCCTCCTCAGCCTATAAGGTTCAGGTGAACCCCACCGTACCCTTTGGTTCCTAGGATTGGACTTTGACCTAGGCCTGGCCAATCAGAGCATTCCATTCTCTCTGGCTGCCATGATTGGTTCATACAGTGGCTGTGACCTAAGTTGAGCCAATGAGAGCCAGCCGTGGGACTTTGGCTAGAGCTGCTGAAAGTGGTTTATCTTTTGCACTGGGTGTACTACACTATTGGGATGTCAGCCTGTCGCTGCAGAGGGCCATCTTGCCTCCCTGAGTGGAGCACCTGCCTGAGAATAAAATCAGCATAGAGAAAAACAGAGCCCTGACTGGTGTAGCTCAGTGGATTGAGTACGGGCCTGCGAACCAAAAGAGAAAAACAGAGACAAGAGAAGTAAAGGAAAGCTCCTGGATTACACAGCTGGAGCGCCTGGATTTAATTATAACTACAGGTACATTTTCAATAAAGTCCCCCTTTTGCTTGGACTATTTTGAGTTGTGCTTCTATCGACTGCAACTGATGGAGTTCTGCCCAACACATTCGGACAGGCCTTTCTGGGTGCCCGGGGAAAAGGCACTGCACGCTGGCCCCAGCCTGGGTTTGCTGAGCGGGGTACCCAGGCAGCTGTGCAATGGGGCCAGTGGCACAGACGATGGGCCTGCAGAAAGGAAAGCTGACCCTGTTAGTGCTTTCGTGAGGGGGCAGGGGGAGGATGGAAGTCAGAGAGCGGTCCTGGGGCCGAGGGACTCCCTCACCCAGGTGCCTCCTTTGGCCCCTGTTCTTCCCACCCAGGGGCCTCCTCACCTCTGACCAGAACAGTCTGTTCTGCCTTGCCTGTCCCTAGGGCATTGGTGGCATGACAGATGAAGGTCGTGTTGATGGACGCATCCATGGAATGGATCAGTAGCTGGGGGCCCTGAGCGACGGCAGAGGGTGGCAGGGGACCCGTGGCCCTGCAAGAGACAGCTGGGTAAGGAAGTGGCCTTGTGGGAGGCCTGGGTGGCACGTGACTGGGCACTGGTGGCACGCCAGGAGTGCGGACACCCTCCTGCCATCTGGGATGTAAGTTGAGAACAGCCCTGGAACTCTCCCAACTCCCTCTCTCATGCCCACGTCCAGCCTATCGGCAGCACCTGTCTGCCCCACCTGCAAAATGCACCCAGGGTCCAGCCACTCCTTAAAGCCTCCCCTGCCATCACCTTGGTTGGATGCCCCCACACCTGGGCTGCTGTGGCCACCTTCTCACTGGGCTCCCTGCTTCCACCCCTGCCGCCCACTCCAGTCTGTCCCCCACTCAGCAGCCCACACGATCTTGTTCACACTAAGGCAGCTTGTAACCCTCCCATGGCTTCCGCTTCACTGGGAGTAAATCCAAAGTCCTTACCACGGCCACAGGCCCTACCTAAGCCAGCGTCCATACCACTGACCACATTATCTGCTCCTCTCCCCTTGCTGATTCTCGAATAATCCAGCTTCGCTCCCACCTCAGAGTCTTTGCATATGCTATTCCCTCTGCCTGGAATGCTCTTCCCCCAGGTACCAGCACAGCTCACCCTCACCTCCCTCAGGCCTCTGCTCACACATCACCTTAGCGACACCTTCCTTGGCCACCGTATTTCAACTGCGGCGGCCCCATCCTCATCCCCCTTCTCTGCTTCATCTTTTCCATGGCATTACGTAGTTTACCATGCTATCTGATTATTTCTCTCCCCACTGGAAAGGAAGCTCCACAAGCGAAGGGAATCTGGTC
>PVKU01010497.1:0-51649 GCA_004027475.1 Anoura caudifer | reverse complement strand
AAATACGCTTCCCACCATCACCGACCAGTGACTCTTCCACATTCGGGGTAACGGGCCTCTTTGAGAGCCTCTCAGAAGAACAGGCTCCGTGTGCTGGTGTGCACCCCCCAGCCCGGTGGAGCATCCGTCCTAGGTATAGGCCTAGCCTCTCCCCCCAACTCCTCCCAAACCCCCCTCTTATCCCCCGCCGTTAAAATGTGCCATCCTCTGTCCGAAGGCCTTGCTAACTTCATCAGTCAGTGCTCAGGAGACAGTATCGGAGCAACAATCCCTTAAAAATGCAGAGCCCTTGGACATGACCTCCACAGCACCCCCGACACAGTACCTCAGCTAATCTTCTCAGCGTCCCCGAGGAGAACGCGGGCAGCGCCTACGACCTTTGTGTCTGTGAGCAGGCGACGGAGCCTCAGTCCAAGGGCGTTACTGCCCAAGGTCACCGAGCTGGCCGGGACAGCATCCGCTTCCCGGGGCCATTCCCTGTCACTGTGCCTTTCAGAGGCATGGCTGGCCAGTGGTGACAAATCGAGATGGGGATGCTTGTCCTGTGTACGAGGGGCGCCGTAAGGCCTGTGCGGCCAGACGGAGGCCGGGGGGACACCGGTAGGAGTTGAGGTCATGAGGCTGGAGGACCCTTACACACGGAGGACCTCGAAAGCCTCCGCTCCCAGACCACGCCCGGGAGACTGTAATGTTTTAAGTTGAACCTCACTGCGGAAAATTCCACCGTTCACTGCACCAGTCTAAACCCGTCTTCCACCTCTGTCTCCCCCCAAAGGAAGGAATCTCAGAGTCCAACCTTAGAGTGATTTACACTTAAACACGCCAGTCTCTACCTTTCTCAGCAAAACGCAACTTGTTGAGTTTGGTTTTTAAAACGCCCAGGAGAAGAGGGGTGTGACCTGGAGACTCTCTGTTCTCGGAGCCGGTTCATGAGACATTTTCCGAGCACCTCCTGGGCGCCGCGCCCTGAGGTTGGCGAGCGTGAGAGAGGGTTTGGAGTTGAGCAAGAGGACTTGAATCCTCCAAAAGTGTCAGGGGAGCAAGGGCCTTCTCGACCTCCTCGTTGACCAGCCTTCAACCTGCCGAGATGAGCTCAGCGCGCTCTCTGCCCTGCTCCTCCCGCCCTCCTCCGTGTCTGCGATCCGCAGTCACAGAACCGGGGGGGGGGGGCGGGGGGGGCTCCTCGGTGAGAACCCACAGGGCCGTGTGATGTAGCCGGCAGCGTTTTTGTCTGTTTATTTTTTTCCACTTGTCTGGGAGCTCTTCGTGGGCGGGCGCATGCCCACTTTCTCTTCTGCGAGCTGTTCTCCCGCTGCGGCTTTGCACCACGAGGTCAGCAATACACACGTCGAACGTAGTTCGGTAACCACAAAACTCAGAGCGGAGCGTAAGTATCCCCCGAAGAGGCGCAGACGCGGGTCTTCCGAGCTGCACGCGTGGGGAACCTAGTCATATCACGTGACCGTTGCCCTCAATAAGGACTCAGATGGCCACTCCATTGAGGGGAAAGCTACTCTGAGGCACTTAGCACAGCGCTAGAAACAAAGTATCTACTAAAGCATCCTGCTGTTGTTACTATTACTCCTGTTGCCATTGTTATAATGCCATTACCCTGCCAGGCAAGACTGTGTCTCTGCAAAGGGCTCCTGAAGCTGTTACAGAGCTCCCCCGCTTTCCTGCGACCCGGAGAGCCTCCCTGCCCACCCGCCCACCTGAATAGGGAGAAATTCCTTTTCCTTCTCCAGGACGATGGACACCAGCGCATCCTTGCCGTGAGATGCTCGTCTCTGAGCGCCGGGAGCCATGGGATTTAATAAGCGGATTCTCTCTCCTAGGAGTCAGGAGCCCTCAGCTGCACCGTTACCAGGGCTCCGCTGGTTTGTTTGGCCTCCTGGCAGGGCCTTTCCAACCTCACACCAACCGTTTGGTCTGTCATCCACTTGGGAGCTGGAGGAGAGGGCGTGGTGGGCGTGGGGAGCCTCTGTGAGTGGAAGGGGCAGACTGCGGACACCGAGGGGGGAGGCCAGAGCACAGCCAGGCCCCTCCGCGCACGCTCGTTTGGATGTTACAGGTCAGCGACTTCTCGCAGGCTTGCCCATCAACACACAGGTCTCCATCCGGTGAGGTTCGGTTCTTACAGCAACAGGCGAATAGCGTCTCACTTAGGGATCCTCTGATTGAGAGCAACATAAACCAGCTGAAGCCAGCTTAAACAGCCACAGACACTGGCTGGAAGGACAGGGAGGCCTCTCGAGAAAAAGTGGAGACAGAAGAGTCACATGTCTGGAGAGCACCCACAGGGCGTCCTTGGTGGCCCTGAGTGAGGTTTTTGACTTTCCAACACTTCCTACCCTCACCCCAATGTCCTTTTGAAAAAAAAAAAAAAAAGTATCTTTTCTCTTGGATGCAACCTGGAGCAATTATAAATAAGGACCATACTCTGTCCTATTTAAGGAAGCCTTGTCACTGAAGACAGGCCAATCAGACGCTCGTTCTCTGGAATTTGAATCTCGATCAGAAGCTTAAAGAGAATCAGAACAGTTGGGACTCATCTGTTCTGGCTGGAAGAGCTGGACCGGCCTGTTCTTCCCATCAGACTATTTCGGAAGCTGCCGTTTCTTCAAGCCCCAGAGCTGCCTGGGTTCTGTGCTTCTCAGAGTTCTTTATTTTAGGTTTCCTGGTCATTCTCCAAAGTATCCACAGACCAATAATACTAATGCCAGTAAATAAATGAAGTTACTGTCTTTTGTTGCTAAGAAAACTGAGCCAGACATAACCATCCCCCCAGAGATGCCAAGGGTTCAAGTCAGCTTCCTACCCTACGCTCTGGACCCCACGGCCAGCGTCCCAGGGGAGGGAATTGGCACATCCGGGTCCAAGTGTGCCCTGGATTCCCTCAGCAGCGTGGAAGGCTCCGGGTCGCATGTTACGGACAGACGGGCCAGAGGCTGATCCGTATGGAAGAAAAGCACTTCCCAGAGATGAGCACAGGACTAGCGCACTGAGCCAGCCGTTCCCCAGCGGGCCCCAGGAGAGCACGCTTCCGCCACCAGGACGCATGGCAGGATGCGCTGAAGCCGGTCTGGTTCTGGGAACCGCGTGTGAGCAGGTGACATTGTAAGCCAGCTATTAACTGGATGGAAAGAAGGGCAGTTGATCACAAAGCCACGCTTCCGCCGGCGGCACACGGGTTTGGTTACGGCCGTCCAGAGCTGCACTCGTTACTGATGGGGACGGTCCAGCCCAGCAGTGCGTCTGCATGGTTGGCTCAATGCTTTTTTTCACTTAGGCAAGAGCAGTCACCGGCTGTCGCCTTCCAGGGTCCCAGTCATCGCTCGGGTCACTAAGGGGAAAAGTCTTGAAACATCTGGCATCCCAATTACATTTGCTTTCTCCGCTCTGTTTTTACTCAAATATCCGTTCTCACTCTCTTACAAGTCTCTCTGCGCGCTGACTCACATGTCGGCAAGAGGCTGAATTTCCGGGACCTTTGGAATCAAGGACCACAGGGCAGCGGACCGTCCGCAGAAGCCCTGTCTGCGTCCGGAGGGAGCATCCCAGGCGCTCTTCCCCAGCCTGGCAGGAGGAACTGCCGTTTCCAGCCCCTCCTACCTTCCCTCATGAACATATGTATGGCATGCCAGGCACAGTCTGGAGGGCGTTCTCACCTCTGCTCACCATTTCCCGAGGATGCTAAGGCCACCAGAGCCCACACTTCACAGGCTGGTGGCTGCAGGGTGTCAAGGTGTGGAGCCCACCTTCCCTGCGGCCCCAGGATTCCTGAGTGGGGAGCGGCACTCTGTTCTTTGTGTGCCGTGAGCTGCCTAGTAAAGTCTACAAAATCCTTAAAACCAGCGTTTCTCAGCTAAAAGTCCCCGTCTATAACAACCAGAGAGCAACGTATAAGGAACTGGATCTAGACACTGACCTCACACCTTTGCAAAAATGAGCTCGAATGGATCGCAGACCTGAAGCGCAGAAGACAGCTTGGCAGTTACCTACAAAACTCCATGGCCTCTCCCACCGCAGGGTCCAGCCTGGCCCGCTCAGCCGGGACGCTGCAGGCTGAGATGACTGAAGTCATTCCAAGGGATACGCAGGAGTCTTCAAAAGCACCCCTTTCTCCTCCTTACATTTTAGGAGACCAGAAAACTGAGGCTCAGAGGGAGTACTGACGTGGCCTGGGGTCCGCAGCCACTCAGGACTCTCGCCTCCCGTGTGCCGGGCTCTCCCTGCGCTGCACCGCACCCCCCACCCCGCCCCGCCCCTCCCTCTCTCCTTTTGCACCTGGACGCACCTTTTTTCTCCCTGGTGGAGCCTCAGCTTTTCCTGGGGGCGGGCCCTGACAGAGACAGCAGGGCCACCGGAGGAGGGTTCGGGAAGGCCCGTGCCCTGTCTTGCACTTATAACACAAAGCTGTCACCGTAAGGGTGTGCCGCAACGACATTGGCACGTGGAAGGCTGAGCACAAACAGAATCCCTCTCCACCTGGAAATCAAGCACTTCACCCAGATGGCCTCCCCGCCCCCTTCACACACCTTCATGTGAGCCCCAAGAGTCTCACTTTCCACGCTCCCAGTGGCCCCAGCTCGCACCTTCAAAAACCAAGCAAAATAAAATAAAAATTTAAATAGGGGCCACTTCCCCTGGCTTTCTGGCTATTGCCTCTCTCTCTCTCTCTCTCTCTCTCTCTCTCTCTCTCTCTCTCTCTCTCTCTGCCTTCAAAACACAGGAGACGCCTCTATTGGGCCCTGACGACAAGAGCCCCGATCCATTTCTTTCTGTTTTACTTCTGTCGTTGATCAATAGATCTAAATGCCAGGCCTCCACTGCGGCTGCGGACGGTGCTCGCCCAAACGGTCTTGGCCCAGCCGAGCTTGCCTGCTCGAGTTCCGACGCTGAGAAATGTCACAGGAGGGCGGGGCCGTGAGCCTCCACCCGGGTGCAGGGCCCAGGGGTGGGGCATCAGGGCATCTCCAGGCCTCCCACAGGGCGTGGGGGTCACCTGGGCAGGAACGCCCCCCTGCCTGTGGTGTTGGCATCCCCAGGTGAGGTCTGTCACAGCGCAGGCCCAAGTGAGGGAAGACCCTAGCGCCCATGGGAACAGGCTTTGTTAAGCGGGTCGCTGTGTCCCTGAATCCTGGTCTCAGTGGGGATGCTCACCATCAGTGTGAATGGCGTGTCGCTCGGCTGCCTCAGGCCTCAGTTTCCCCAGCTCTGAAGTGGCTCTTCACCCCCCCCCCCAAAGGTGAGCCAGGGCACCGTGAAGGGGCTTTGGGCAGGGCAGGGTCCTGTGAGTGGGATGCACATCATTCTCACCCTTGTTGAAACCACGTAAATGGTGGTATTTCAAGTCTCCACCCACTTAATTGTCTCCTGCTACAAAAACAACCAAAAACTGTGTTGTCTACAGAATAATTCTTGCTCAGTAAAGTACTGCAAGAGTTAACATGAGAGGTAGCTGGAGGAGAGAGGGGACCTCGGCGGTCACTAAATTTTTCAACACACCCCTGTTCAATAGTCACCTCCCTGGAATCCTCCCCTCCATCCTGGGGTCCTCCCGTCGCTTCCCGGCCAGAACTCACTCACATGAAGACCCGGACGGGCAGGGAGGTGTGAGAAGGGCGCTGGGACACGGGATTCCTTTCTGCGGTCAGTTTTCTCTGTGAAACAGCGGTGTCCCTCTCGGTGGGCTGGGGCTCAGGGTTCGGCTCAAGTTTCACCGGCAGAAAACTCCACAGCCAAGAACTGTGACAGCTTGCGTGGTGCCAGGAAGCAGAGCTGAGATTGGCCTTCTTACCCCAGGAAGGGACTCGGCATCTTCTGGGGACAGAACTTACAAGAACCAGTTCTCTCCGCTGACACGCCCGCCTACTCTCCGGCCACCATGGCTGAGGGCAGGGTCCCCTGGGCCTGGCCATCAGAGACGGGCTGATGGTGACAATAAGGCCGTGTGGATGCTGAGTGTTCTCTGAATCAGCGCTCCCTCCAAAGGCGGTGGCTGCTGCTCAGCGCCTGGGTGCTGGGGACGTGCAGGCCCAGAGCTGCGAGGGTCCCTGACGCTGCAGGAGAAGGCTACAATGTGAATTGTTGTGTGGGAGTAGCCACATCTCAAAAAAAACCAAAAGGCATGGCCCGTTTGCAGCTTTTGGTCTAACGTCTGGCGGGGGTGGGGGAGGGTAGGAACCCAGGACTGGCATGAGGATGCCCGATTCACCTCCTCTTCCTCCCTTTGAGCTGACCCGCTCCCTGGACCCCGCAGGCCACCCTCAGCCCACACCCTCATCTCCCTTCCTCCAGGCTGCCCCCCAGAGTTCAGCAGGAACCACTCCCAGCCCTTCTCCCAGAGGGACCACCGGCGGGGGCCTCTGGGTGCTCCGCTGTCGCCCCTGCGGGTTAGGCACTCCAGCCCTGAACATTCGAGCCTGCAGCCCGAATACTAACGTTACAGATGGGGGCGGGGCGGGGGGGGCGGGTGAGAGGACAGAGAGATGCAGGGTTTCAGCCTCCGATCACTCACACCCGCTCAGCGATTCTCACCCGGTGGGTGAGCCAGAAAAGGTTTAAACGTGCAACACCCGGTGAATGTGGCCGGGGGCGAACATTCGGGATCCCTTAGAACCCACGCAAACGTGCACCCGTGAGAGCACACCTCACGTGACGGAGTGTTGGAGCCCGAGAGGAAGGGGCGGCGGGGCAGTCTGGTCACTGCGCACCGGGAGGCCAGGGAGCTGCCCCCAGGGTGGCCGCAGGGATTGCGCAGGGTCTTCAAGCTGCTGCCCCCACAACTTCTAGGACGTCACCTGTCGAGCACATCAGTGGCAGATCGGGAGCCAAAGATCAGACCCACTCCACCGCTGACTTTGACGCGGTCACTCCCTCTCTTGGGAAATCAATGAGCGCAGATGAGCAAAAGGCCCGCTCCTTCCACGCCCTGCTCTGTCCCCTCCGGGAGGGAAGATGTCACGCCCCACTCCTGGACGCTACCATGCCAGCTGCCGTGCGCCCGCTCAGGCTCAGACGAGGGCCCAGGAGCCATGTGCCACGCTGCTGGCTTCCCGGACTCCCTCCTTGGCTCTACTGCTTGGCAGGTTTGCCCAAGTCTCTGAGGGTGCTTGGAGTCGGCGTCTTCCAGGACGCCTCCCTGGGGCCCCCAGAGCTCCTGACTCCCCTTTCCCCTGGACCCGTCCAGCATTGACCGTGGGGCTCTGCTCGCTGCCTGGCTGGTTTGTGCCCATCCCATTCCCCCGCTGGGCCACAGGCTCTCCAAGGGCAGCTCCGGCTCCCTCTCATCTTTGGGACCCCTCGCCCCCCACCCCCACCCCTGCCCACAGCATTACCGGGAGCTCTGGGAGCAGGGCAGGCATGAGGGTCCGCTGTCTCCCTCACCGCTCCCAGGGGATCGGCCTGGGCAAACCCGCGCCTTTCACCCCGTCGGGCCTTAGGAGGGCCCATGAGGAACCCCAGGACACACACCAGGCCGGCGGTACCCACCCCACAGCAAGGGCGGGTGACCCACCGGTGCATGTCCTCCTTCTAACTCACAGCCAAAGCGCACGTCCAGGGGATTTGAGGGGACAGGGCAGCCCGGGTGCGGGTAAGACACATATTCTTCTTCCTCGGGGCAGATGTTTCCAGCCCGGGTGTTTCTGAAAACGCGCCGCACTTTCACCTGAGCTCGGTGAAGCTCAGGCTCCTGCTCGGGCCCTCGCTCCGCTGGCCTCACCTCTCCCTGCCGGCCAACGCCAGTTCTTCAGGGCAAAACTGACTTGATCCAGTGTTTCCCCGAGCCCGCCTCCCCGCGGGGTGCCTGAGCAGGCCGGTTAAACAGGCGGAGAGCTCGGCCCGCCCCAGCCCCACTGGATCTGAGCCTCCGCGAAGCGGGCTTCATAAATAATATCCCCGGGGCCTTTAATGCGCAAGGTGTGCAAAATGCTGAGCTAATGAAAGTCGCCTCTTCCCCTCGTATTTAATTGCGAAAATTTTCAAACGTACGGGGGAAACAAGGAAAGACAGGTGAATGAACCCCAGAAAATCCACAATGGAGAGCCCACCACGGGCGGCTTACCTGCGCACTTCCTTGCGGCTCCACCCCCCCCACCCCCCTCTCCACCCAGCACCCCACCTGTGTTTCAGGGGCATTTTGATGTCAACTGCAGGCGCCAGGGCGCTCTCCTCTGAATACTGCAGCCTGCGCGCAGGATTGACTGGAGCTCCGTGTCTGTTTCCAGCTTTTTCTTCCGAGGTAACATTTGCAGAGCAGAATGCGTGAGTCCCACGTGGGCCATGGGGTGGGTTCTCACAAACGCATGCGTCCTGTACTCAAATCCTTCCCAACAGAGGGAGCATTTTATCCTTCCAGAAAGTTCCCTCACACCCAGAAATCTCTGCTCCTACCCCTCAGAGACAATTATTTTTCTGGCTTGACCCACCATCGCTTTGCCTTTATAAAGACAACCTCCAAAAAGCAGCAAATAAATAAATTATTTTTGGCTGTCAAAATGATAAAATTGTGTTCAGCTCCCTGCCGTTTTAAATAGTAAAGATGCCACAGGTAGGGCTGTGGGGGGGCCTGACCCCGGGTCCCCGTGCTGTCCCCTCAGCATTCTCTGAGGTGTCTGTCTGGGACCCTGGCACTCCCCAAAATACCTCTCGAAACTGCTTACGTCGAGGCCTGTTTCCGCAGCCCGTGACCTGCTTCCTTTGGTCCTGAGAGGACGGCTTCTACTCTGGGGGAACTGTGCTCTCTCCCAGGTAGAAAAAAAGGGTCTTGGTTCCTGGCTATGGCTCGCTACAATCCTTTTACAAAGACGGAGGGAAAAACCCACAGCTGCAGTTATTGTTTCTGTTTGTTTGTTTGTTTGGGGGGGAAATCTTCTCGTTCAGACTTGGGCACGCAGGGAAACCAGTTTCATTTCAGAGTTCTCAATAAAGCTACCCGAACCCACGGCATCAGCCACCTCCGGCGACTCTCCCAACACGCGCCCTGTAATAGAAGCCCATAATTCCCACCGCGCGGTGGGGGGCTGGGGATGCAGCCGCGTCTCACCTGGCAGCGTGGCTGCCCCAGGCTGACAGCGTGGAACAGAGATCCCACTCAAAGTGTCAGAGAGATTGAGAGAACAGCCCCCGCCCCTGCCCTCCCCGGCTGGCTCTGTGGATGACAGAGGAGAGTGGTGTCTAGAACCTTCCGGCCACGAGCCACCCACCAGGCCCTTCCAACAGGGCTGCCCAGCTGTCATTTCTGCTTCCCAGGCTCCCAGGACAACCGGTTCTCACCCCTGGGATCCGGGGGAGCGTCACCGACCCCCCAGCCCTGCTTCTCTTGGTCTTGATTTCTGGTCTCCACACCTCATCTTTAGGCCTGTGTCCGATGTGAACACACAAAGCAGGTTGGCAATGAGCATTTGCTTACTTGTCACGTAACAGACTGGATGCATCAGGACCTCGCTGCCTGCCGCATTTGTCAGCCCACACCAGGTCACTGTCATCCATTGTAAGCGACCACTCACGGCTGCCTGAGTGGTCAAGAGCTGCTGTGGGGACTCTCCGACCTCACAGTGACAGGGGGGTTTAATCAGCGGAGGTCATAACGGAGCCTCGCCGTCCACGTCTGAGAGGCAGAGTTCAGTGAGTGGCGAGATCGGGAAGAACAGGGGTGGATTGGGGCTCGCTCTCCTGGCGTAAAATACAGCCTTGTGTTAGCTTAGAGTTCAGCATGTGCGTGACTAAAATTATCCATCCAGGGAGCGTTGGCTGAGCCGAACTCCCTGGTACAAAATTCAAATGCATTTGCCCCAATTCAAACACGTCAGCAGGGAGAAGACAATCTCCAGGTGCCTGAGAGCCGGAACATTGTCTTTGCTTTCCTGGCTTTGAACTCCGAGCTCCTACCCAACCAGGCCGGTGGGGGTTCAACCTCAGCCATGGAAAGTGCTCCCCCACACCCCAACTTGGCCGAGCTGCCGGTGCCTTTGTCATTGAGGTGGCTGTCGGTGCAGGTCGCTAGAGAGTCTCGTTCCTTCCCCGTCTCTAAATCACGCTGTGATCTCGATGCCCGAGCCCCTTGGGGGCAGGGGAGGCCCGAGGACCCATTCTGACCACTGGGTTGAGAGTGGAAGTGATGGATCTGATCCTTGGTCCAACGACACCGAGCCAGCAGCCTGTCCACGCCTCACCCCCCTCAGACACAGCAGGAAAGTGGGGCAGCGTGGCAAAGCTTCAGGCTTGAATTAAAATCCTGGCTCTATCACTGACCTGCTGCGGGGCCTGGAGCAGTAGCTTAACGTGCCTGAGTCATCCCTTTCTTGCTTACAGAACGGTACCCAAGATGCTCCCTCTGTGGGGTGCGGAGGACTCGTGGAATCATCCGTGTAAAGGGCCCTAGCAGAGAGCCCGGGATGCACTGAGCTGGCCGCAGTGTTTGTGTAGCTCTTTCTGTTCAGGGCTCTTGTAGGGCTTAGTTGTCTTGAACTTCACTGGGAACAATTTTGTTAGGTTGTGTTGTGACAGCTGTCATGTCAGTGTGTATTTTATAAAAAAATATCAAAATTGGTGAATGTTTGTGCAGCCGTTTTAATATTGAAGATAGAAGAAGATGTGCAACATTTTTGGTGCATTATGCTTTGTCATTTTAAGAAAGATAAAAATGCAACAGAAATGCAAAAAAAGATTTGCACAGTGTGTGGGGAAGGTGCTGTGACTGATAGAATGTGTCAGAAGTGGTTTGCAAAGTTTCTTGGTACTGTTAACGTTTTGGCCAAGTAATTCTTTGCTGTGGGGCTGTCTCATGCGTTGGAAGAAATTTGGCAGCACCCCTGGCCTCTACCCACTAGAAGCCAATAGCAGGAGGTAGCTGACACACTCGAAATATCCAAATCAATGAAGTTATTGGTGAAAATGAAAGATGTGTCTTTAATTTTATGGAAAAACGTAACAGGCTTTCTGGCCAGCCCCATAGTGCAGGCCCAGCCAGCGTGGGTTACCTTGTGCTAGCCAGTCGTCATCCCAGCTACTCGCCGCAGATGCCTTGGTACAGGCGGGGTGGCCCTGTGCTGGGGACAGCTCACGCTTCCCTCAGATTCTGCCAGGCTCCTCTGCAGAGTCCGTCAGAGCGCAGGGCCGAGGGAGACATTCAGCGGAGAGGAGGCAGGCAGCTGCTGAAAATGCTGTGCTCCCTCTGCATCAGGCTGCTGTTTCAATGGACTCTTCAATGCCAAGGACTGACTTCCTCCTGCTGTTAGGCCTCCCCGAGCTCCTCTCTCTGGGATCCCAGGGAGCAGGGGTGGGCCGTCTGGATGCACTGGCAGGCTGCACACCAGGACTCGGAGGCACGGACTCACCAAGTCTGCGGACCTGGAGGTTTGTGTGGGCTATGTTATTGAAAGTAGCAGTATGTATATATGCCTCCATTCAGTCAAAGAGATTTATCAAGACCCTGTTTTGTATCAGGCACTGTTCTAGAATCTAAGGTTCAAGGATAAACAAAAAAGATAAAGAATCCCCTCCTTATGGAGTTTACATGTTGGTGAGAGAGACAATAAGCAGATGAGTGAAATGAGAAGGAACTTAAGGAGCAATAAATAATGAGAACGTTGAGAGCATGAAAGACAAACCAGAGATGAGATTTGGACAGAGTGGTTTAAGAAGGCCTCATGAGAAGGAGACTTTTGGACACATCTGGGCTGCAAAAATGCCCCCTTGTGCCCCACCTTGCACCACCGTTCCAAACAAACTCAGGTCAGCGACTGGGGTGGGCATCGCGTGGTGTTGGGCGTAACCTGAGGAAGGGTGAGCGGGAAGGAAGCGCACGCAAGGACAACATAGCAGGTTTTTAAAGTATTTTAAAAATCAATGACCGTAAGCCAGGCAGCGAAAGACAAATACCATATGATCTCACCTATAAGAGGAAACTAATGAACAAAACAAACAAACGAGCAAAGTAGAACCAGAGGCATGGAAACAAGGAACAGACTGACAGTGACCGGAGGGGAGGGGCAAGGGGGACAAGGGGGAAAGAGGGGGGTGGGGCTAGTCAAGGAACGAGGATGATGACTGACCCGTGGGCATGAACACCAGGGTGGGGATTAACTGTGGGAGTGAGGAGTGCGTGGGGCAGTGGGGAGCAATGAGGGGGGGATTGGGATAACTGTAATAGAACAACAATAAAATATTCAAACAAACAAACAAACAAACAAATACAGGCTTGCATGTGCACCAAATGAATAAATAAATAAAACAACCAAGTCCTTCGTTATCTCAGACTCTGTCCGTGGTGCTGAATTTCTGAGCCCATTAGTGACTGCCACCAGGGAGCTTAATTAAGATCTAGCTGAGGAAAAGAATCCAGATAAATATCAGTAACGGCAAACACTTACAGAAAGTATACCGCCTGTCAAGCCCTATTTTGAGGCTTTATTCGTTAAGTCATTAATTGTGACCACCACCCTTATGACATCAGAACCATTTGTATCCCTCGCTTGCAGATGAGGCCACCAGGAGAGAGAGAGGGCACCCAGAGCGGCTAACAGGGCCAGGAATTTGAAGGCAGGAAGCCTTGCCCCACGGCCTTCACCCTTACTCACCACGCTGCATGTCCACGAGCGGGTAAAAGGGATGGTTCCGGCACAGCACGAGGAGGGCTGCGGTAGCAATTGCTTACATCGATGACACTGACAGCGATCGGACTTGAGAAAGGACCAAGGACTCAGGTGCAGAACTCCATGCTCAGTCTCCTAGGACCAGGATCTGCCTAAATTGCCCAGGAAGAGGGAAGTTGGATGCTGAAGGCTGGAGGAAGCCGGAAAAGGGAGCAGGAGGGTCCTTGTTCACACGTCAGCTTTGTCACCCTGTGTGAACTTGAAGGGTGTCGAGGAGGAGCTGTTGACTGTGTCTGTTTCTGAGAAACACCTTTGTTCTTTGAGGTCCCTATTTTTAAACTTTTCGAGCTGAGCTAACGTCAGGTGTGACATTTCAGAGCGGTTGCCCAGCTTTCCGTTAGTGAGGGGAAAAGGGAAGCGGAAGAGAGAAGTTGAAGGAATTTATGTGGACTTGGAGAAATGGTCACCTAGCATCTGGTGTTGGAATTTCAGCCATCTGGTAGACCTCTGGTGAGTGCGGTGTGGCCGAGGGTAGGAGGTGGGGGCTGGGGGGTGGAGTGTCCTTTACACCTTCTTTCGTCACTTTCACAAACGTCGACGTGACTGACCACCGATCTTCGCTCAGGCTCACGTGGGGTTGCCATCCTCCAGGCTGCTGATGGCCGCACCACGGTGAAGCTCTGGATCTGATGCAGATCCATTTCCCGGAGAGTTCTGAGTGTCACAATCAACTTTTTAAGACCACGGTTAGGTTGCCAAGAGGAAACATTTTCCAAATTCTAAGAGCTGTTCGACTCGTAAATCGATACCCAGGCTTAGCTTCCTTGGGCGCCAGGACTGCACTACCGACCGTGGTGGAGACCATTCAGGAGCGGACAGACAGGGAGGCGAGAAGTCAGAGCAGAGGTTCTGCACCACCGCCTGGGGACGGTGCTTGGGGAGACCAAGGCGACGTCAGGGACACTCCTGTAAGTTTGGAGAACTTGCAGTTCAGGGGAACTTGCTTTTTATTTTTGGGGGAGTCATTCTGGAAAACCTTGCAAGCCTCTAAGAAAAACCGTCACGTTCAGCAGGGAGCTGGGACCATGTGATCTCACACAGTCTGCCGCCTGGACTAGCAGAGGGAAATATATAGGGGGTGAGAGGCCTGTCGTGAGCCTCTCTCAGGTCTCCCAGGCGCTTGTGGATCCTCAGAAAAGCTCAAGGTCCTCATGGGCTTTCACAGCGGACGAGGCTGGCCGTGGGGTTGTGTTGCAGGTGCCATTGAGCTTGGGTGGGACAGTCAGCCGGGGCCAAGGAAGCCTGGCTCTTTGGGGCTCCATTCACTTCAGCACCATGGCCTCAGGGGTTGGTATGAGAATGTGACCGCCGTGCAAACAAGCAGGCCGGAACCAATGCCCCCTAAAAATTAGCACCTGGTCCCGAAACTCCTGCAACCACAGAAAATCACCAAATCCCCCTGGAACTCAGAATCCTCATTGAAATACAATAAGCCAGAGAAGGAGGAGAAGAAACAACCCTGGTTAAATTTTGAATTTCCCAGATATTTCCCTAAAAACATTAGTAACCCTTCGGCACTGACGTGGCCACCAGCAAGTTTAAATCCCTCATGCCCCATCTCCATTTGGCAGGATGGGGCTCATCACAAACTTCACTCAGTTACAGGTTATAAAGAGCGCTACATTCTTGCACGTTGGAACGTGGCGTCTGAATAGCTGATCACACAATGTAGCCCAAGGAAGGCAATCAGGCATAAAACAAAAAGCAAGGCAGAGGAGGATGGTAGGGGCTAAACAAGGGGGAGAAGCCCCGGAGTCAGCTGGAAAATTCAACGTCCCATTGTAGCCCCAGTATCCAAAATAGTCCGAGGAAAAAGAGGCATTTGGCCCCTTTCAGGGGCAGTTTTGGAGGCACTGTTTATAACAGTGAAAAGTTGGACCATCTCAAATGTCCACAGAAGAAGATCTTTAAAAGGGAAATGGGCCCTAGATGAAATATACGATAACGTGTACATGATCGTGTGCCTACAAAGGTCCCGTGAGGGCAGGCAACGGTGCCGCAGAAATGGTGTCACCTGGAGAAAAAAAAATTACTTTTTTAAATGGTGAGTATGCTACAATTCTATGTTTATCTTTAAAAATATGCATGTAAGGAAAAGACTAAAGAGTTAAGTGGAAAAATTAGGCCTAGGTTATCTCTGAGTGGTAGGTTTGTAGATGCTCACATGTGTTCTTGCTTTATCTTGTGGGACACACCCACACTTCACTGAGAATCGTTCTGCTCTGGGCTTCAGTCCCTCTCTATGTAGCAAGAGGAAAGGGTACCTGGTGATCTTAAGTCCCTACCAGTTCTGACATCCAAGACTATGACTCTGAAGAACGGGAAATTTGGGATTTCGTGACAGGAAATGTCATTCCCAGAAGGGTGTTTACTTGGTTGAAGAACACACATCTGTTGGAGGGCCCAGAACTGCCTGCTGCACCCCCTGAGCCCACGGCCCCTCATGACATGCCGCCACGGTCAGGAAGCCAGGAGCTTACGGTCCTCGACGCGGAGCATGCTCAGCACGGTGCCAAGTGCTGGGCAAGACATGAGTTGCTTTGCTTCGTCCTCATGACAACCCGGCAGGGCAGGGGCTGCTCCTGTCCACATCGCGGATGCAGACGCTGTGACTTCAGAGAGGTCAGGTCAGAGACTGAGGGCAGTATCCAGAAGGCAGCAGAGGGTGGACTTGAGCATGAAGCCAGACCTCAGCGTGAAGGGCCTGAGGACTTAGCTTCAGGGGAGGGATCGAGGTGGCAAATGGCCGCTCGCCCGGGTGTCAGTGGAAAATGACAAACCTGGGTCTCAGGGGAACAAATGCCGCTTCTCCACGTGACCGAGAGCTAAACTTGGTGAGGAAGAAGGCCTGGGCCTCATTCCTGGGGAAGAGCCAGGGGTCATGCTGTATGCAGAGGCGAGGAAACTGGACTTTGGGGAAGAATTGCCGGTAATAGGGGGCGGATGAGGAAAAAAGCCATACCGAGGCGTCTGCGTTTCCTTAAAAGTGTTATGTCAAGTTTTGTATTGGAGGTGAGTTCATGAGTCACATGGTTACATCAGCGACGTGTTTCAGCTTCGGCGGTAGGAGCTATTGCGTTGGGGTCATGCTTTCGTACCCTTGCCCTGCTCCGCTCTGCGCCACAGGTCAGGTCCCCGGGGTTCCTGCGCCAGCGGACCTCCACCTGGGCTCAGCCAAGGTAGCGCGGACGGGAGCCACAGCTGCAGGAAGAGAGAAGCGGGCTGTCGTCTCTAGCAACGTTCCCCGCCCGCCCCCCACTAGGGATGTGTCTCCCTGGAGACGCTGGCTCTTCCCAACTGGCGTGCACATTTCCAGCTTCCGTGGGGTGGCCCAAGACCTGGGCTCCAGAACCCCAGCTGCTCCCATGCCAGCCTTGTGGTGGTGGCGGCCTCCCGCTATTGCTGATCTCTGGCTTGCCCGCCACCCTTTGCCTGGTTTTCCCCTTCTTCCATCCCCTGTGTAGCCAACGACGTGGTCCCCATTGGACCTACCAGAGTCGGCTGTTCGTTCCTTCCTGGGCTCTGATTGATACGCTCCCTCCGCTATCGATGTCAAAGTGTTCCGCCCGCAGAAATAGCTGTCTTAGCGAGCAAAGAGTGTCGGTGTAAGGGAACTTGAAGGAAGGTTCCATGGTAACGTAAAGATGGGTGACATTAACACCAGCCGCAAGTATTAGGTGTGTGACATTTACCGTGGCCGTTGATGATGAGGGAGCTCCAGGAGGTTAGAGCATCGTGGACGGGGATCTGTGTAAACCAAGCGCGATCAATAAGAACTCTGGTCTTATTGTAAATAACGCGCGGGCGATCAATCAGAGAAGGAAGGACACATGTCCAGCACGGTGCATGCAAATATCTCCATCCAGGTGCACCTGGAGGCGGAGGTGCCCAAGGAATGTCAGGGAGACAGTGGGCAGCGGCTGAGTCTAAAAGGGCAGATTAGGGGGCGCCGGAAGGGGTGAGCCAAGGGGGTGTATTAGAGTTCAGCGCAATGCAAGCATAAAGGTTTGGCCGACATCTTAAAAGCAACCGCAGTTCAAGGTGCTTGATCAGTATTGCTGAATAAATGAGGAGCTACTGACAACTTTGGTAACGGGGAGAGGGGCAGGTGCAAACCAAGCCAGGACTTGCCAAGCTCGCTCTGGCAGAAACTCGTAGCCTGGCCTGGGCCGGGGGTGGGGGTGGGTGGGGAGAGACAGCGGGCGGGAGGGGAGGCCAGTCAGAAAGCGGCTGCATGACTCCTGGGCTGGAGAAAGACAGGGCGGTTTCGGGCCTGTCCGCTGCCAAACCAATTAGAATTGCAGATCTCAGCTGTGGGGGCTGATGGAGAGGGCAGCATGGATGTGTCTCTGAGTCCTGGCACCCAAGGGACCGGGGGCGGGGACAGAAATGCCACTGTGACTGTACGCACACTGATCGAGCGGGGATCCGAGGGAGGCAGGGGCGGGGGAGGGGCGTGTTTAGTGGTGACGATTATTTAATGCCCATCCCTGGATCCCCTGGCCTTTTCTCTCCTGTTATTGTAAAGACGTTCATTTTTTCTTCAAACCCAATAAATTATTCCCCGTCAGCAAGCCAGCGGGGGGGGGGGGGGGGGGGGGGTGGGGGGGAGACGAAGGAAAGATCGCGGTTTGCTCTCGGCTTCTCCTCTGTCTAGTCCAAACACTGGAAATGTCAAGTTTGCTCACTAATTAAACATGTCTGTCTTGGACAGCGCTTGTATCTTTCACTGAGAAGGTGTAGATTTCCGGGGAGACATCACACATTCATGTTGCCAAATACAGCGTTTTGAAGTCTCCCTGGGTGACACAACTGTGGACTTGGTGAAAGGGTCTCCCGACAGGAGAGACACCTGTGCGAGGCCGCCCGGGTCTGGGAGGGAGCCAGGAGCTGCTCGCTCGGCGGTGCCCTTCCCTTTATTTCCTGGGAGAGCGGCTCGGGGCGCCTCTGCAGGGCCCGCCCTGGGGTGTTTCTGGAAGCCCACGAAACCTACTACACAGACGCTGCCTCCCAGGCCGGGGTCACGGAAAATCTCATTCCCTGACCAGGTGGAAACTGTCCCCACCACCATCCCCGGTGTCCGCGTGGTCAGGAGCTGACAGTTTGCAATTAGAGCTTTGGCCGTGATTCTGCAAAGCGTGGCTAGAATTCTCCGTGGGGGGTGTCATTATCATGCACATGCCACAGATAAAGAAATGGGGCAGGCAGCCTTGTAGTCCTTCTAGAACAGGATGCATTGATCACGTATTTCCCAGGCGCTAACTCTGCCCTGGACACTGTGCCAGGTGCCCCGGTGCAGCTATAAACCAGGGTGATGTGGGCCCACCCGGAGGGGGCTTCAGCCTGGGGGGCAGCGAGTAAAATAAGTAGGTTCTGGGGAGTCGGACTGGTGAGATCCCTTGCCAAGAATAAGCAATGGCTGGTTAGGTGGCTGGGCCGGACCTGACTTCGAATCCCGGCTGCACCTTCTAGGACAGTGAAACGTGGACCGTACACCTGGGAGCAGAAGCTGTGTGTGCCCTCCGAGGCCTGGGGGAGTCAGAAGACAGAGAGATCAGAGGGAAGGCGTTTCTGATACGCCCCGAGTGGTGGGGCTGGGGGCTTGGAGGAAGCAGGTCACCGCAGGTCACCACTGTCTCTCTCCTGCCTCTACCTTGCCGCGTGGTGAGGGCTCGAGAAAAGCCCCAAAGTCGCGGGACCTCAGCTTCCCCATCGGAACATGGGCATTTTGACCAGGCGCTGGGTCGGGCCTCCCCAGTCTCTGAGATTCGATGGATCGCTAATGTGTGTATACGGGAGTTGGGGTTCAAGTTAGGACGTGAAATATGCATTTTTTATAAGCCCTTGCTGTGTCCTGCTACTCACTTCGGTTAAAAGGCATTTTCATGTCAGGTAAAGAAAGAAGGGCTAGTGTAATTTATCAAGATAGGAAATGAAAAAACGGAGTTATTTTGGCTGCGAAGGAGCCTCGCTCTGCGGTCATGTCTCTCACTGCTCTGTGGACCACGCTGAGAAGGGTCGTGGGACCCTTCCCATGGTGCCGGGCTGCAGGGGTCCCTGAGGGAGTCTGGGGTCTCCAGCCCCTGTCGGAAGCAGGCGCACCGCAGCTGCAGCTGCTCCCAGTGGTACGTGGAGGCCCCTGTTTGGTGGGCAATCTTGGGGCTGCCTGCGTGTCTGCCCGAGCAGCTCCATCCCCCAGCCCTGCTGTGGGGGGCTGTTCTTCCGCTCCTCACTCCAGTCCCCACCGGGGGCTGCAGCCCCGTCCCACTGTTCACTGACACCGGGCCTCTTAATTAAAAGCCAGAGCTCTTGTATCAACTCCAGCAGTGGCCCAAGACATTCCAAGCCCTGGGAGATGTTCCCAGCCTTTTTAAAAACATTATCAACCTTGGACATGGTGTATGTTTTGTGGTTTATCCTGGGAATGGGTGTCTTAGCATTTACCTTTTCACGGCCGTGGTGCCCTGCCCAGGCCCACCCCCTCGGGGGCAGCCGTTCCCCTGCGGTGACTTCATGGGTAGCCGAGCACCAGCCTGCGGGAAGGAGCCCAGGGCCCCGGCAAAGCCCCTGGCGCCACCTGGAAGTCAGACTCTGGCCGTGCTGGCCGGAGATGCAGAGGCACCACCTGCGTGACCTGGGGCAAAAGGCTTCCCTGTCTGGGTGCTGGTTCCCATCTGTCAGGAGGCGACAAGGATAAGGCGCACCTCCCGGGGTGTCTTTGTGACGGTAACGAAGCCGCGGCAACGGAGGAGCTTGTCTACGGTAGGTGATGTAGGTGATCAGTACGCGGTAGTGACTGTTATTCCGCCTTGTGCTGAGTAGAACCCCTCCGTGTTTCCTGAGAAAGCTCCAAATGAGTTTGCAGAGAGGGCTACACGTGAGGTGGACCACAGATCCGATCAGCGGCATCTGCCTCGGCTTTGACAATGAACTTCCTTAGCCCTGACTCCATCCCTGCTTCCACACGCACACCCGAGGGATCAGCGCGCTCCAGCCGCGTAACCCGGGGGCCAATTTAAACCAAGCAAATGTAATTGCTATTAATGGAAACCTCATGGGTACAACACGCTCGGCACAACTGACACACTTCAGCCGATCCATTTGGAGATGATGTAATCCAACACACACATACATATGCTCGTGCACGCGCGCACACACACACACACACACACACGCCTCACCGAAAAGCTTCAAGACACTCATGCCATCATGGGGAAGGAGGCACAATATTGCAAGGGGGTTTAGAGGCGAGAAGCCCAAGGAAACATAATGTGCTGTAAATTAAAACCATTTATAAAGCCCAGCTGGCACCCGAACAAGAAAGTGATGAGTCAGCCAAAGTGGGGTGTCTGGATGTTTATTTACAGAATATTTCCATGGGACAGGAGAGAATGTATTTATTAAGTCTTGGCTGGTGTGGACATGCAAACGTATTAATGTCGGGCACTGAGGACATCTAGCTAAACTATTTCCTTCCAACTGCTTTTGTTAGTTTGACGCCCACAAGGCGCCGCCCCCACCGCCGGCACTTTTGGGGGAGTCTGCGATCCCATGGAGGGGGGTGTCCTTAGCTCAGAGGCTAGTCTGCCTGCTCCACAGACACACAGCAGAGAAAGGGTTAGCCCCAGGGAACACCCTCGCCCTTAGGCCACAGTGTCCAGGTGCTCGGTGGGTCTGATTTTTCTGCTCTGCACGCGGGCACGTTGGTGCTCCAGGGGAGCCGTCCTGGCCGAGGAGCAATGGGTCGGGCACATTCTCCATCCCTCTGGCGTTAGGTGGAGGGGCGTGTGACACCCAGCTGGCAGCTGGGGTCTGTTGTGAGGCCAACGCAAGCAATGGAGAAATCCGGAGCAAAAATAAGCAGAGAGACCAGACAAGAGGGCATGTAATGGACTGGAAAAGACGGGGTCCATGGTAGAAAACGGTGGGACAGCGTGGACGGTGAAGGGCAGGACGTGGGACACGAGAACCTGAAAGAACGTTCCGGAGAATCTGAGAAGACAAAATGAGATCATGCGTGGAAAACACGAGCACAAAGCGAGGCACCTGGGAAACCTCCATAGAAAGGGGTCGGTTATCATTATTGTATCACGGGAAATGTTCACCAGGAGGACTTGTCGCTCCCAGTAAGTTATTTAGGCAGCTTACTTGAATTTCGGAAGCATGTAGAGTGTTGTTGCCATGAAGACCACGCTTCCCAAAGCATGATTAAAAATGGGAACCCGGCCGAGGCCCCAGGGGGACGGTTACACAGGACAGGTTTTAAACCAACACCAGCCCTTGATACTTAATGAAGGAGGCGTCTCCGACGATCCAGGAGAGACAAAGGTCACATGGCACTGCCTGAGGCTGGCCCATTTGAAAGTCTGCTTTGCCTATTTTCCACCCTAAAACAAGTTCACGGCCATCGCAGGCCAGAACCTCATGGCGACCAGGCCGGGTCGCAAGGGCGTCAGGGTCTCTGTTTGGCTTGGTTCACCCGTTTTAAATGGGATACATGTGCAATCAATGACTGTCATTCTTCCTTGGAGGAGAGATCCCATCTTGTTCTTTGACCGTGTTTGCTCAGCCCAGGGAGAACGCCAGGCTCCCGGAGACCATTCTCTGAGCAGGAAGGGCAGCCTGGCGGTGGGCTTTGAAAACCGGCAGCAGGACATGTTATTACACGGGAGCTGCCCCGGCCTTTGCGTGCCCTTTGCTGCGTGAAAGCGATCGGTGTCCGCGGGCCGGCAAATCCACGGGTGACACTGTGCGAAAGGATTGGTATTTTCTTCAGAGAAAAACTCCCCGACTGACCCAATTTCTGTAATGCATGAAAAGAATGACAGAAGTAATATTTTTGTTCTGGCTTCACTTCCATTCATCTTATTTGATCAGGGCTGAGCAAAACTGACATCTCATCAAACTCCAAAGTGTGTTTCCGCACCAGGTTCATCGCAGGTTGGCATTTAAAACACAGACGTCGCGGGAACAAATGTATTTGCCAATCCCGGCCAGCAAATGTAAACCTGACCTTTCTGCTGTAGATTTATTGACACGGGCCTGTTTTGTATCATATTTCATTATGGTGCGTTCGGGAGGATTGAAAGTCCTTCTCATGGAAAACAACTCACTTGGGGCTCGAGTGGCCAGTATGCCTTCCCTTCGCAGCGAGGCAGAGAGAATTAGGGAGCCAGGCGCTGGCAGGATTAACACAATTCCTCAAAGAGTGTGTTTAATTAAAAAGCACCGGGTACCAGCAGGATGGGCCTGGAAGAAATTTCCATTTGGCATGTGGCAGGAGCAGAAGAATTACATCCAAGGTTGCTGTCATTTGCTTGCTGTGGGCGCATCGCGGGTTCCTTGCATCTGGGAGTTCTGAGAGGTGCCCCCTGCTCAGTGCAGAAAATCCTCTCTGATGAGCACTCGGTCAGCCTGCCCTGAGATGCTTCGTGTCCGGAACCCACCACATCGCTGGGCCAAACAGCTGCAGAAACGATCCATTTGTGCACTCGTGCAAGAAAAGTCTGCAAGTTCAGATACTTCTCAAGGCACCGGGGAGAGACCCGTGAACAAGGGAAGCAACGTCCCCGCAGTTAGGGAGTTTCAATCTTGTGGAGGCAGACAGTCTGTAAGTTAATAAGTGAACAATATGCACGAGATAATTTTAGAAAGTGAGGCGTGTATGACAGGGAAAGGCTAACCGGATGCTGCGAGTGCTGCGTGCTGCTTTGCATGGACTGTGCGGGGAAACTGTCTCCTGGGGTCGAGGGTGGGCGTCTGAGCTGAGATCTGATCAATGAGACGAGGCTCCCGGTGTGCGAGCTAGACCAGAGACCGTTTCAGGTAAAGTGTGCTGCCGGTGCAAAGGCCCTGAGGTAGAAAGGTGTTGGGCATTTTTGAGAAAGAAAGAGAGAGAGAGAGAAAGAGAGGAGGAGGCCAGCCTGGGGCTTCAGGAGGGAGGCGGGGCAGGCTGAGAGAGGAGCCCAAGAGGCGAGCAGGGGCAGATCAGGTAAGCCCACTTTATCAGAGCTAACCTACTGCAGTGGGGAGCGTTTGGGGGGTGTGATGCAGTCAAGTGACAGCAGCTGAAGTCACACTTTCAGGGGCTGCTCTGGCTGCAGGGTGAGGGCTGAGCTGGAGGAGACAAGGGAGTAATACAGAACCCAACCCTGCGGCTGCCGGAGCCAATTATGGCAGCAGGGGGTGGATGTGATGACCTACTGAGCTGCACGGGGTCCTCTGAGCCCAAATCTGTGCATGAAGCAGTTCTTCCCTGCCCTCCACCACTACCCACGCGGCAGGGGGAATCCAGCCCTCCCCGTCACTTCAGGGTCTTGGCGACAGCGTTGATCATTCCCTATTACTTTCCAACTTTTCTCCAGGAGACAAAATTTCCTTCACCACCCTGATCGCTCTTTTCTGGCTCTGCTCCATTTTCTTCAAGTCTTTCAGTAAACACACAGCCCAACGCAGGGCAAAATACCTCATTTGTGGGTTGTCATTTTGCACCCAACCTCTGCCTTAGGGAAAGTTCCCTTCCCTACCCCCACCACCCCTGACTCTAAGCCCAGGATCCTCCAAAGCAGCACCGTGGACCCCACTCCCAGCTGCGAGGCAGGATCGGGGGCGGAGTCTCTGCCAATCAGTGGATCCCATCCCCTGACTGATTGGTCCAGACCCATCACATGATCCCACCTCAGCCAATGAGATGCAAAAATCCTCATTCTTCATCACTAAACTCAACTTGAACTACGGGGTCTTGGGGGTTTCCAACAGTCATCTGAAGACCCTGGAGAGTGGGTTTCCTGAGAATAGACTCTCTCCAGTAAGCACAGCGGAGAAGGAAGAGACAGCCAGACCGAGTTGGCGTCTGCACGCCGGTCAAGCAACGTCTGAAGTCTACGTCTGGGTAATCAAGTGAACCAACGATGTGCTCTTTTCCTGCCTACGCCAGGTTGGATCAGGTTTTCTGACGCTTACTACGAAAAGAATCCTACCTGGCAGACGAGAGAACAGAGGGGCTGTTGCCTACCCCCTTTGGACTGGTCCCTATACCCCATTCAACGTAGCCCGACACCGCCCCTCTCATTTGAGCCGATGGCCAATGAGAGCTCGGGCTTCCCGGCTCAGCACCTCCTTCCCCGCCGCTCCCGGAGAGCCCCCTGAGGGGTTATGTAAAGGCCTTTTATGAATTTAGTATTTATTAGGTCTGCCTTGGGCACTTGACACGGATCCATTTTTGCCAGAGATGCAAACTCTGGAGAACCCACTATTATGACTCATCTGGGGAGGAACGGCAAAGAGAACCCATAAAACCTAACAAAGCTGAGTCAAATCATTGCCAAAAACACCCATCTGGCTGGCTAACCGGCCAAGCGGGAGGGGCCCCGAGGCCTCGGTACTCTCGGCTTGCACGGTCGGTCCTGCGATGGCTGGAAAGCCCCCCATTAAGCCGCCCAGCACAGCCATGATGAGGGGCCTCCGAGAGCCATGCCCGTGCTGTGGCTTTTTGCAGCTTAATTGGCTGCAGCCGGAAAGCTGGGCAGCTCAGAACTGACCAGCCGCCCTGAGGACAGTGGGCGGTGCAAGCTCCGCCCGGGAGGCGCTGACGAGGGGAGGCATTGTTGACCAGCAAAGGGGGACACCTGCGGCCCTGCGACCTCCAACAGGGCAGTGAGATCGGCTTTCCAGACTGTAGAGCTGGAAGAACCACTCAGGGGCTGCTTGCGCTCCCAGGGAATCTGAGGCCTGGAGAGGGGCAGAGACTGCTGCCAGGAGGGTCCAGGGAGTTCATGGCCAGGTCGTCCTGCGTGAGAGCCGAGGTCTCTGCTCCTTAAGCCACCAGGGCGGCGGGGTGGCTGCAAGTAACTGCAGGCAGAGCTCTGCACCGGGCGGGACGCTCTGACCCGCTCTTGGCTTTCCTGGGGCCGTGAGCCTGGCTGCTCTGTGGCCGGGGAGGCTCCCCGACCCCCACAGGGACCCTGGAGATGGAAGTCCTAGAGACGAGATGAGTAGGGTCATAGGGTCATGTGGCTTCTGGCTCAGGAGGCAGGAGATCAACCTTCCATTCCTGACACCTTCCCTGGCTGGACAGCTCTGAGCAAACCGCAGCCCCCCCGCACCTCCCTGGTCCACCTGCCAGGTGTGTTATCAGTGGCACCTCGCTGACACAGGTGTGTCAGGCGCATGCCACCGCTTTGTGTTAGGGACTCCTTTAACCCTGTAACAACAATTCTGCCAGCTCTTTTTTTACCCCTTTTTATTGAATGTACCGGGGTGACACTGGTTAACACAATTGCACAGGTTTCAGGCGCGCAATTGTACACACATCCTCCGCTGGGTGGCTGTGTGTTTGCCACCCCAAGTCAGGCCTGCCTCCATCACCCCATTTCCACCCCCCCACCGACACCCAGGCCAAGATGACGCAACTCCAACGCAAGCAGTCTGCCTCCAGAACCCACGCTTAACTTGTCTGGTAGCTGCTAAATGATAGTAACAGTTAACAGTAAAATAAAATTGGTAAGTAGTAGAATAGAAATCATAATAAAAATAAAAGAGTACATCTCTCCTAGGCGTCTTATGACGTTTCAATGACGTGACATAAGTGAATTGACCACGTTCTATTTTCTGGATTCTGATGCTCTGACATCCGGGGTCTTGCTGACTTGGGAGGAACTCCCCCCACCCCCACCCCCACCCCCACCCCCACCAGGGTGAGCCAGTTCCTGGAGGCAGTAAAACAAGTGGCTTGGGAGGCGTACTTTTCAAATATGAACCAGCCCACACAGAGCTACCCCCCACCCACCTGTCAGTGGGCTCTTCCTCTCCTGCCCTCATGCCCCAGGCCAGGCACCAGACAACGAGAGACAGACAGCCTCTGTCGCTCCGTGTCTGCAGGTCCCCGCTCCTCCACCTCCTGTCGGACCCTGGGGCTTCCCCACGGGACCCCTTCCATGGCACAGCACAGCCCCCCTCTCTTGGGGACTGTGAGTAATAATAATCTCTTCAATGGAAGTCATCTGATCTGTTGGCCTTCTCATACCTGAAATTTTCAATCAGTACCTTCACTTTAAAGCAGTAAGTGAAAGCTGTTTGCATAGCAGAATGCTGAACAAACATAAGTCATCATCCCCGCCCGTACAGAGAGGCGTCATGCCTGCTGAACACAGCTTGGTGCCTGGTAGTTCACACGTAATGCCACGTCACCATCCCTGTTGTTACCGTGAGACTCTGGAGTCCTTGGCCCCACAGGAGAGGTGAGAAAGCCCCAGCTGGAAAGACCTGGGCGGTTCGGTGGGGTCACTCAGCTAGTATAGGACATGGTCCAGGCTTGACTCCTGATTGGTTCCTCCTTAAAGCTCCTGTCTCCTGCTCCGCCCAAGAGGACACTGGGAGCCTCGCGCCAGAGGGAATGACAAAGCCAGCAGACTTCAGAAGAGAAGGCTTCTGCTTTTTCTACCACAGCACCATCCCTTTCTGCTGGGTCCTGAGGAGACTTCCCCCATCAAGAAACTTTGCCTCATGCCGGCCTTTGCCTCTTTAGTTAGTCATTCATTCTCCAATGCACCAGGAAGGCAGAGGGCAGAGCCTGGGTTTTGGATAACACATGCCTCCATTGCACCTGGGCCCGGGCCGCTATTCCCACCGGCCCCGCACTGGCAGCTGGTCCATCACCACCCCCTGCCCGTTACCCGCGTCCTCCCTGTAACTGCCTTGGCGGGGACAGCTCTCCAGGCCCGGCTTGTGCCCCTTGCCAGGGCTTGCTAGCCAGTGGGCACCCTCCCGGGGCCTCTCCCTTGAGGTGGAGCTCCACCCACCACGATAGAGCGCTCAAGGCTGAGCAGGTTTGGGGAGCCGAGCTGCGCCGTCCGGCAGAAACGGGATGGAGGGCTGTGTTGGGGCAGGGACAAGGAGGGCTCGGGTCCCCGGAGGAGGAGAAGAGGCTGCCGTGTGGGCCTGCACGATCTCCACTCACGCCGTAGGGGCGTAATGCCCAGCACACAGAAGCGGGTGATGTGGGCATTGGCCTTCTTGCCATCTCTGCCCCCTCTCTGTGGTCTCAGCAGCCGTCCCTTCCTCTTGGGGAGCCTTCCTCCTCCACCATCAGTGCTGGGGTCTCACCCCGTACCCTGGGCTGAACTGACCAATTGGATTGTTGCAACGGCCTCAGAGGTGGGCACATCACCAGCCCAAGTTCACGAGAATCGGCCTTGGGATTTGAAATGAAACAGGTGCTCTTCTGGGCGGTCGGTGCAGGTGAGGGGGAGGGCGCCTTCGGGACAATGTTCACACTGCGACTTCAGGGCCTTCCGGTTGCTCTCTGCATGGCCAGCAAGCCACAGGGTGTCAGTGCGAGAGCCTGGAGCTCACACTGCGCAGAGATAGGGTTTTTGGTGCGAGACGCTGCTGCTAATAAAGATGGGCCCGCTGGCCAAATACTTATATCTCAGCTCCGCCCGGCCCTTCGCCGCCTCTGCAGAGACCACCACTCCAGTGAGATAAATTACTTTTCCACCGATAGAAACATGATTGCGATCGATACCGTTAGTAAACAACAGGGTTTTCAGAAGAAAATACCGATATTAAATACATTTCTATTGACACGAAGCCAGGTTAGCCTGAAGCGTGTGTGAGTGCGTGCGTGGCCTCGGGGAAGGACCGCCGAGCTGCGCAGGTCCCAGTGCCCAGAGCGGCTGAGGACACACCCTCTCCTCTGCCCCGAGTGCGGGCTCTGGGGACAACACAGGGAGAATCATGCCAAGGAGAACTAGGGTTTTCAGGAGAAATGGTCTTCAGGGACTTGGGTCGGTTTTTTGCTGGTTTTCCTGTTCTTTCCTTGGGTGGTGAGGTCCCTCGCCAATTCTTTTGCCTCTCTGGGTTTCATTTGCATTGTCTACTAAGAGAAAGTCATTTCCCCATCGAAAGAGCCTCCAAGTGATGCTGTGAGGGTCTGATGACCAAAACGGAACGGCTTTGGAAGCTGTAACATCTCTGAGGCTTTGGAGGTGGGCTTCCCAGCCGGGCTGTGGCCCTGGCCCCTGTGGTTCCCATTTAGTTAAACAACATCAATTTGCCATCAGCGGAAGCTGCAGAAGGAAGGTGGTCGGAAGAACAGAGGCTAATAAAAACCGCATCAGCAATATCAGATATTTATTGAACACTCATTGCGGATTGGCCCTGGGTTAAGCACTTCACATCCATTAATTCATCCTCGCTACAGTTGCGTGCTGTCACCGTCCCCATTTGGCCGATGAGCAGATGTCGGCAGCAGCGGAGATAAAGGAGTGAATGTGGTAAAGTGAACAGGAAAGTTCTCCCCAAGGACATGATGTTCATTTGAGCTGAGACGTGAGCGTGGTGAACACCTGAGGGAGAACCTTCCAGGCCCAGGGCAGAGAACGTGCCAAGGCCTTGAGTCAGGAACTTCCTCAGGCCGTTTAACAGACACCGGAAGGCCTGTGTACCTGCCAAGGTGTGGGCGGTAAGTCAGAGAGGTAGGCAGGGCGAGACTGCTGGGGCCTTCCAGGGCGGTGGCGAGACGGTGCAGTCTTCCTCTCGGTGAGAATGTGGTGGCTGTGAGAATTCGGTAAGAAGGGGGCCCCGGGGGGCTTGTGAGCTGCAAACATTCAACTGGGTGATGTGATTGTAGTCATCCATCCATCCATCATCCATCCATCCATCCATCCATCTATCCATCCATCATCCATCCATCCATCCATCCATCATCCATCCATCCATCCATCCATCCATGCATCACTCCCCTGCCACTGTTAACCCCCTCCCAGGATGCTTTATTCAAGGAGTGGAGATTCGAAATACCAACAGCTGTTTCCTGCAGTCCAGAGGAACTGTTCGTGGCCCAAACTCTGTCCTCTGAGGACTCATGAACTAAGAGCTAATTGGGTGGGAGAAGCCTGGAGTGAGGCAGTTCCCAGGAATCCCTGCTCCCTGGATGTACAGAAATGCATCATGGGCCACCGTGAGGTGAGCCGTGACCCCTCTGAAGATGGATGTGGAACAGGTCCGGAAAGACAGGCTTGTTGCGGGTCATCCGTCATCATGAACCCTTGAGTTCAAGCCCCACCCCAGGCCTGCCAGGTCTGAATCTGCTTTTTAACAAGGTCTCTACCTGATTCACAGGCACCTGGACACCCAACAGTGCTGATCCCGGAGGACTGAGCGCTCAGAGCAGAGGAAGGAAGGACAGCCATCTGGGCTGCTCGGGGAAGGAGGCAGCTTAGAGCCACCGCGGGGCAGGCTGGGGCAGTGGCAGATGAGCCTGGAGACATGGGTCCCACCCCCACACCACACCTGCAAGGAAGACAAGGCCCTCCTTAACCTGCGGTCCTCCACTTGGAACCCTCACACCTGTCCGGCAGCAGCAGAGACTCACACGGCGGCCAAGGACCCGTGTGGGGAGCTCAGCTCCGTCCGTCCTCTGCCCGCGCTGAGCCCAGAACTGACCTCCGTTTGCATTTCCTCCTCCAGGCCCCGCCCTGCTAGAGCTGATTCAGCCGCTCACCTCTGCCCACGCCCCAGGGCCGCTCTGATGAAAGTACACGCCACCCCATCCATCAGGCTGACTTCAATTAATCCCGATTGCCCTGCTGGGACTCCCCTCCAATAACAGAGGGCGGGTGAGCCCCAGTGTGGCTTCACTGTGGCTCCCCCATCCCCACGGAGGCCGCAGGCTTCTGTGCACTACGCTGTGTGTGCGATGGGTGTGCGTGCACCAACATTCACCTCTGCACACACTGCCCCGCCTCCTTGCTGGGGCTCCTCCTCTGGCGGCAAAGGTGGGTCCCCCAGGCAGACTGGAGGTACGGACCCTGGCCAGGATCCACGACCTTCTTTCAAAGACTCTGTGAGCATGGCTGTCTCTTTGGGGTCTCTCCCCCCTCACCCACGGCACGACTGCAGTTCCCTTGGGCCTTACTCATTCTGTCCCATCCCCGAATACCACGTGTTTCCCCATGTGGTCCTTGCTCATGCTGTTCCCTCGGCCCAGAGTGCCCTTCCAGCCTCCAAAGAGCTCTCAGCTCAGGTCGCTCATCCTCCCTCGTTGTGGGGAATGGAGGCTGGGCTCTGGGGATCCCTCCAGGGAGGAGACTCTGGAACATGCTTCCATCCGAGCCCTGGCAACAGAGCCCACGTCCGAGAGCAGAGCGAGGGTTCAATGAATGTGCAGGGGGTTCTGCTCCATGGGGACAGAACTGGAACATGCATTTCTGTGCATGAGTTTAGCCAAGCAGCGGGTTCATGTTTATTCAATCTGCATCACGATGTAAAGAATAGGGGGCAAATCTGTAGCCCCCAGATCTTTCCTTAACGCTGCCTGAACAGCCATGAGTAAAAAGCGGGGACAAGAATTAATTTAGAATGTTGACCGCACAGGATTGTGGTTAAGAGTCGAATGAGTGAATGCACACTACCGCCCAGAGCCTGGCACAGGCTTGACACTAAACGCTATTGTGGTTGTTATTACTTCCTTTCTGTAAAGTACACCTTGAAGTGTCTACAAAGTATGACATCAATGAGAAAGGTAAGACCAATGGTGCTCCTAGGTGGAGGGAAGGCTTCCTGGAGGAGGTGGCTCCGAGCCAAGATCTTGCAGGATTATCAGCTGGTTAGGACACAGTAGCCTGAGCAGCACACGATCACAGATCCTCAGAGGCATAAACAAGGAGTGTGTATTTAGCTCATGGGTCAGCTGGGGTCAGGGCAAGTTCAAACAGGCGGCTCCCACCCGTAGGGTGGGGTACATGGCTTAACCGAGGCTTGTTCTTCTCAAGATGACTGTACGGGTTCACAGGAACAAAAGCAAACTCACAAGGCTTCAAGGCCTCGGCTCAAACTGGCACGTTATCACAACAGACTCATCCAAAATAAGTCCTATGGCTGAGCATGAAGTCATAGTGGGTGGACATTCCACCCCTTTAGTGGCAGGAGCGGGCACCTTCCCGCGGCAAAGGGGGCGCCAACAGGGAGGGATGAAGAATGGAGGACAGAATGCAGTCTTCCCAGGTGGGAGGGCCCGGGAAAGGCCTGCCCCATGAGCAAGTTGGGGAGGGGGCCCAGTAGGGGTGTAAGGCCGCTGGTCGGACTGGAGGGGGGCAGCATCTGAGAGGAGCATCCTGAGAAGAAAGGCTGGGTGGGGTCGCTCACGCGGGGCAGCCACTTCAGGCCGACTGGATGGGCCCCGTGACGCCCCTGTGCACCTGGCGGGAAACCCGAACGCCCCAGCCCGGAGCAGCTGGGGGTGCCGGAGATTCAGGAGTGGTACGAGAAAAGCCTGCAGCCGTGGTGGTGGGTCAAAGAGACCTAGGAGCCAGCCAGAAGGACCCAGTGGCCAAATCTGTATCAATTTAAGCAACACAGTAAAGTGGCATTGGATTATAACCCAAAGTCTAAAACAGGTATCCATAAGACCATGCTAATAGACATGTAGACACGCATGCATACATACATACATACAAGAGGATGGACAAGTCTCCCGTGCAGACAGCACCCAAAAGCTCTTCCCTGATCCACAAGGCCCCATGTGCCCTACCCACTGCCTAACCCTCCAGCTGTATCTCCTGCCGCCCCCTCCCTCGCCCACAGTGGTCCAGCTCTGCTGCCCCTTCTTGGGGGTTTTGCATCTGCAGTTTCCTTCGGATGGAACATTCTGCCTCCGATTCTTCACACAGTAGGCTGTCTCTTATCATTTAGGTCTCAGCTCAAATGTCACCTCCACAGAGAAGTCTTCCCTGATTACCCCCAACACTCCCTGTTCCTTTGCCGTTTTATTTCTGTGATAGTACTTAGTACTTCAAATACGACCTTATTTATTTTCTGATCAACTTGTTGGTGCTCTTGCCTCCTTCACAAAATGAACCTTGAGGACGGTTGACCACACCTGCCTTCTTTACTGCTGGCTCCCTGGTGCCACGCACACAGTAGGCGCTCAATAAGTGCTCACGGAGTAAATGAGTGTTTGTCGGTCTCCGTATTCTTGAAGCCAGGTGCAGTGCCTAGCGCGGAGCGAAGATGGATATTGTTTGTTTTGTGGATGTGCACGTGGATTAACCTACAAATAAGTGAATAGGTTGATAAATGAGCAAAGGAAACAAGAACTGAGCATGAATAACTGAGTGCAATCAGCCTCCGCAATCCTGGGCCGGCCCCGGGTAATGCATGAGCCGCGAACGCACTCATCCAGGCTCCCTCTGCGAAGCCGGCCTGCAGGTCAGGCCATGGAAAGCCGCCCTGGTTGGAGTCGCTGGATGACTTGGACCTCAGCTTTGGAGGTGCCCGCCGGAGCTGGGAGGAAACGGGTGCCTGCGAAAATCTCCTGCCGGAACCTCCAACGAGGCTTTTGGAACACATCCGTTGGAGAGGACGCTGCCGAGACGAGGTTCAAGGTGTAAAAATAGAGGAAGCTCCTTCCCGAAATGACTCCCAGCCCTGTTTCTCCCGTGTGGCAGAATGATTAAAACTCATAAATTACCAGTGGGTGTGAGTGGGCCCCGCGAAGCCGCGGGCGGCGCCTCTGGCCCAGATCTGGGTCTCGGGCTGTCAGGGAAGGGCTGACGACTGCAGCACGGCTCCTGAACTGGAAGTCCAGAAGCCACGTCAAGGAAGAACATCTAAGGCCACGTGGTCCCTGAAGCCAATGAGAGCACAGCTCCTGGTGGGGACAGCCCCGAGGATTGAGGGCTGGGGACGCCCCCTCTGGGGGAGGCCGTCGCTCAGGTCTGGTGGCACCTGCATGTGTGGCGTGGGGAGTATGGAAGGGCCCTCACTGTTCAAGCCTGGCTCCGCCCAGCGGAAGGCAGCCAGGCAGCCTAGAAAACGGGGGAAATGCCTCGCCTGCCCCTGAGGTGGTCCCAGTCGGGCTCAGAGAGGTGAGTCCCAATCCAGGGGTTGTATCAGCATCTTCCTAACGATGTTTAAAATAGAAACTTCCAGGTCCTGGCCTGGACCAATGAGCAGTCAGAATCTCTTAAGGTAACTGTGCTTAAAAAACCCAGCCCTCCTGTGTAGTAACCTGGCTGGCCTTCTCTCCATCACCAACATGAATGAAATGAAGGAGGCCACTGGACAGAAGGGCTGGATGTGGTCCCCAAGCGAAGGGAAGCCCTCAAGGGCAAGAGACCTTTTCAGAGCGAGGGAACCCCAGCCGTGGTCCGACTGAGCGGAGCAGAGTGTGGAGTCTGGGCTGCTGCTGGGGCTAGAGTTTGGGGAGTGGGTCCCTGGGGAGGAGAGCTGTGGTGAGGAGGGACCACGGAAGTCAGGGCAGGCATGTCCCAGGGAGCCTTCGGTGGAGCCTGGGCTTCGAGAGTCCAGAGCAAGACCCAGCGAGGCCGGCAGAGAGCAACTGCTGAGGGCCTGAGACCGTGCCAGGGGCCCGGAGGGCTCAGAGCGCAGCTGGGCTCCCACGGAGCAGCCTCGGCGTGCGTGTCAGTGGAGACCTCGGAAAGGCCTGTGTGAAGGATGAGAACCACACCCCGAGGCAGGTTTCTGGACCTCGGTAGTGCCGACGCGTTAAACAGGTCACCCTTTGCGGTGGACTGCCCTGCACATTGTCCGGTGTTCAGCAGCCTCCCTGTGCTGCACCCCGCAGATGCCGGTAACACCCTCCCCCGCGCGTGACAACTCAAAATGTGTCTAGACATCGCCAAGTGTCCCCGGGGGATGAAGCCAGCCTCCGTGGAGAACCGCTGCCTCAGAGTCAGGGCCGTGTCTCCTGACTCATACGAAACTGCCATAGACCCGTTCCAGCAAAAAGCAAAAACCGAAAACCAAAGACGCCCAGGACCAAGAGGGCTCATTGGTCACGTCTGGGTCTGCAAACTCACAGAGTTAAAGGGATACGGCCTAACCCGGCTTCCCCAGGCGGGGTCATCCCCAGCACCAGCACACGAGAGGACAGGACAAGGTGAGCGAAGTGGGAAAACGCAGCCGTAACCGAGCACTGCTGGCCAAACAGTTCACGGCTCCGCGTCTACTTGCAAGTCGCCAAGAGAGCAGCTCTTACCGGTTCTCATCGCACACGAACGGTTAGGGCGACAGGAGCGGGTGGGTGTTAACGAGACGTAGTGTGGCCGTCACGTCACAGTACGTACATGTCACAGTGCGTACCTGTGGAAAATGATGATGTACATGTGGACAATTATTTTGCTGGAACTGGTTATAAAATTATTACGCACCTGGAACTTATGGAACGCGATGTGTCAATTACTTGCTAATAAAACTGGGGAAAATTGAAAGTGGGGGTCAATGGAAACAGCCTCTTAAAGGGCGCAGGCAGCTGAACGAACAGAAGGACCAGGAGTCAGCCATTGTTCAAAGACGTACAAGAACAACAGATGGATACCATAGACAAAGGAGTGGGGAACTCCAGCAGAGGCACGGAAACTAGGACAAAGAATCAAAGATGTTACAACACTGGAAACCGCAGCATCGGCAATGAAAGATTCCCTGGGCGGGGCTTGCAATGGGCGGAGACTGCAGAGGGAGGTCGTGGGAAACAGATGGTGGGTTCACTCGGAGGGCCCTGCAGGGGCTCCCCCCACCCCCAGGTTCCCCAGCCTGGGGTCTGGGTGAGGCCCGAGGACCTGTGTTTCTGAGGATGTCCCCAGGGGTGCGGGTGCTGTTGGCCCAGGGGTCACACTTGAGAACCACTCACCCAGAATTCCCAAATACTCTCCATGTCTGAGCGACGTGGCTTTTTTGGTGAGTTCTTAGCAAACTCCTGATTTAGAGAGAAAACCCCGATGCTGACAACTATTAGTTCCACTTCCCGAGTGGGTGCCTCTGACGCTATCTTTCTTCGTCCTCCGGGTTAAGATTTTCCCTTGAAAGTCCGGTTTTAAAAAGCCCACGAGCCTTTTCCACAGTAAAATGCATGTGGACAGGCACCCACCGAATCTGGCCTGCCCTCGGCTGGGTTGCGTCCAGCCCTCTGTGTTTCGGTTGGCCACGCTCTTGCCTACACCCGCAGCCAAAGCTCCGGCCCAGCTGTGTGACTCCAAGCTTACCGCTTACCCTCTCTGAACTGTCAACCGAGCCTCATCAGCCCTTCTCCCAGTGACCTCTGGAAAAAGGTCTTTCTTGCCAAGTTGCGGAACGGATCTGCCCTTTTGGTGTTTGACGTTCTTTTCTGATGGCTTCCCGTCTGGGCCACGTGTAACTTACAGCACCAGCGCACCACACACGCCTCATTTTCGTCTCCCACGTAGGCGCCCACGGTCCTTTTCAGGAAATCCAAATCAATAGCCGGTTTAAAAACCTTCAACGCCTTCGTGCGGTGCAGGCAAGCACAGTTCTGAAAATCAGCAGTCACGTCCTTGTGGCAATGAAATCACACCCAGGCGGCACGTAACTTGAGCTGAGTAAGTGTGGTGTGCGTGGCAAACACGAACCGCCCCCCCCCAACCCCCGGCTTGTCAGAGACTCCAGTGGGAAGGTGTATGTGAAAGAACTTCGGAAGCGTGCGCGGCGCCTCGTCCGCGAGAAAAGGCTGTTTGATTTGTCCCGGGCGGTCCCCGGTGGACCATGGCCGTTCTCGTGGTGCCGATGGGGTCGGCACCCTTCCGGGCACCTCCTAAAAGCTCCCTCCTGCCAGATGCTGAAGCCCGTTCCCCTGGCAATGGCCATTTTCAGGTGGGTGGCAGATGAGAGACTCTTCTTAGAGGAAACTCAGCTCTTTAATATTCAAATCTGGCCCCGCCCCCAACACACACACACACACACACACACACTGAAGAACACACATTAGACTGATGCAGATGAACAGGGCGTTGGAGCTGTCTGGGCTGAAGAGCCAGAGGGGACAGGCAAAGGAGTTGACCCCCCTGGAGGACGTACGACTGGGCGAGGCTTGAGCTGAGGAGAGATGACCCCTCAGTGAGACAGGAAGAGGGCGCCCTTTAGGCAGAGGACTAGCTGCCCCCACTGAGTGTGCAGAGGGGGCCCGGGGCCACTCCCGGTCAGCAGACATTTAAGGAGCACCTCCCTGCCTGGCGTGTCTGCGGCAGCAGGAGACGCCCCGCCCTCTGGCTGCTCAGTGTCTCGTGGGCGTGACAAGAGGGATGCGGGGACGGTGAGCGGTCCATGTGACTCAGGCGGCCACAGGGTCTGCGGAGAGCCCATGGTCCTGGTGTAGCTGCCAGGACCTGGCTTTGCAGTGAGCGGGTGCTGGGTCTGAGTCCAGCTTGCCTGCTTATGGACCCATGGCCGGTTTGTTACTCAGCGGCTCCAGCCTCAGTTGCCTCATCTGCGCCATGGGGATGATCCCAGGATCTGCCTTGAGGAGTCGTGGAAAGTGTTCAAGGAGGTAATGCACCTCACGGGCTTAGCGCGGCGGTGGCCCCAAACGAGCATTCAGCAGCGGGGACTGCTCCCCACTCCCCACTCCTCCTGGGCTAACGTGAGTGGCAGGTGCCTGAAACACAGGGGGTACTGGCATGTCAGTGTCCCTTTCCTGAACGCCGCTCCTGTGCCCACTCATGCAAGACAGAAAAAAGTGCTTCATGATGTCAGAGACACCATGGGAGTGTCCACGGCACCGATTCGGAGAACCGGGCACCCGCTGGTGATAAGGGGGACCCTGACTTGGGAAACTGAACACAGAACATTTCGTGCGATTCCTTTGAAACACACGCAGAGAGAGAGACAAGCCCCCTTCTCGGCTTTGCTCTTAATTGGTCGCGTTCTGAAGCACGCTGCTTCCCGGTGACCCCAGAGCTAATAAGCAGCCAGCCACAGCCCTCGCTGCGTCGAGCCCCGGTTCACAGCAGGGGGTTTGCCGGGCGCCCACGATTGTCTCTGGGGTTCGGGAGCCGGTGACACATCCATCAGTTTCTCTTTCCCTGGGAGGTATCGTTTCAGGCCAAGGGATCCTTTTTAGAGTGAGGCTGATAAGTAGAAATTCGCAGTCACCCCAAAGGCACCTGACACATGACATGCCCCCAACCTGGCCCCTTCTCTCGCCCTCCCCCAAGCCGGCTCCCCGTCCCCTTGGCTGGCACCAAACTAGAGCCCTGACATCCTCTCTGCCACCTCCCTCTCCCCATCTTTAATCAATTGCCAAATCTGATGATTCCGCCTCCAAAGAGCTCTCCGCCCCCACTCCCATGCCCTGGGCCCAGCTGCTGGCTGCTGCGGTGCTAATGAGACACCTGCCATTGTCTCCTAACGGCTCCCCTTGCCACCATTCTTAGTCCCTTTCAAGCTATTCTCCGTGTGGCTGCAAAAGAGATCCTTCTAAAATGCAAATTCCGTCCCATCCGGCTCCTGATTAAAACTTTCCAGAGGCTCCCCGCTCACTTCAGGAAAAAGTCTCCGCTCTGAGGCTTCCTGCCCCCCCCACCCCCCCACCTCCTGGCTCCCTCCAGGAGGCTCCCTCCTTCCTGCCCCGCAGGGACAGACATCGGGGCTGGTCTGGCTGTGCCCAGGTTGCCTCCACTCCCAGGACGCCCCCGTTCCTTGCTGGCCTGGGCACTTCGTCCCCTCCCCACCTGGAGGCTCAGCACCGTTGTCCCTGCTTCCGTGAAGGCTTCTCCAGCATTCTCCTCTCGCAGACAGGCACATTTCAGCTCTCGAACGCAGCTCCTCGTGCGAAAATTCTCTACACGCCAGCCTTTGCCTATTTCAGACTGGAAGCAGGTTGACGGAGGGGGCGGGGTCCCTGCCCCCCAAGCACCAAGCCCAGGAGCCCAGGAGGCTTCCCGCGGGTGCTTCCATCCCACTGCCACAGCCTTCGTGATAGGCAGGCACTATCACCAGTCCCGTTTCACAGAGAAGGGGACAGGCGCAGAGAGGTTAAGCAGCTTGTCCAAGGTCACACAGGCAGGAAGGATGGGATACGGACTTGAATTGAAAGGGCTCAAGAAAATATCAGTTTATTGGATGTTGATCAGGTGCTCACTGTTTCATATCTTTGCCACATTCTCACACACACAGACTGAAAATGCAGTTAGAACAAGAACTGAGAGGCTTCTCATGGAAACATTCAGGCGTGTATTCATGGTAGGAGAGGGATTCTAACACGTAGGTGGTATCAGGGTCTATGAGTGGCTGGCAGGGCCTGTACGGCGGCTCCCGAACAGAGCTCACTTAGAGATGAAGCCATGGAAAGTCGACTCCGGGTCCCCACCAGCTGGGGTCATTTCCAGGTGTTGTGTAAATTTCCTCCGGCAGAAAGCGCCAGGTGCCTACGGCAGGCGCACACTGGGATGGCGGGTGCCCGCGGGCCGGAGTGGGCAGGGACAGCATCTGCGACAACCACTCACAAGAATAGTGACATGGTTCCGGTTCCTGAACGGCGGCAGCGTCCCAGGCACTTGTCGCGATCTAGCTCTCGGGTAACCGGCCCGGGCGCCACACGGCCAGCGAGCGGATGGGGAACTGGACCCCCGTCCTCCTGAGGCCACAGCGCACGCTCTGGTCACGGTCCCACCCCAGCGGCACCGCGCTGGTCATGATGGTCTGCGGAGACACAGGTGGTCCAGTGGCCGGCAGGGACCGCCACGGTGGGGCTGCGGTGGTCCAGGCGTCGTGTGATCCACGCGCTACACGCACGGGCTGGGGGCGCTGAGAAGACCGCTGCCCCCAGACAGCGGGGCACCGCCCACGCAGACCAGCCTGGGGTCTCTTCTCCCATGCTGATGATAACTTCACCCTGAGGCCACCGAGCAGGACGGAGGCCTCCCCAGAGTTCCCCGGAAAGTAGAAATAAGAGAGGTCAGGAAATGAACAGGACACCGGATGCCCCTACATTCTGGGAAAAAAAAAAAAAAACAAACCCAAACCTGGCATTTCTCGGAGCCCGGCATTGAAAGCGTTAACTCGAAACTGCCTCCGTGATGAATGGCTATAATACTGTCGACGTAATGGGTTTCCTATTTAAATTTTGTGAGGATTTAATCAGTTGGGCGCAGCTGTGAAAGATGCACCATAAACTATGTTGAAAAATATGTAGACATATACATTTATCTGCTACAAATTAAGCTCACTTAGAGGTGGTCCTAATGGCCCATGTAGCCATCATTACAAGCATAAATTCTAAACTGTCTGTTTCCAGTGAATTTGCTTTGAGAAAAAAATTAATGCTCATCCTAAGCGGAGCGTGGTAATAAATGAAAGGACCCTTAATTTGCAAAGCGCTAATAGCCCAGACATTTTTCATTAGGACCCCCACACTGGAACGTGCATGGCAGGGCGGCTTCGTGGGGGATTCTGAGGCCTGGGCCGGGAGGGAGGGGGCTGGCTTGCTGCAGGCCGCCCCTCGGAGCTTCACCTGGTCTTCCCAGGGGGGGCTGGAACCCTGGTTCGGCAGCCAGGCTGTGGACCTGCCCACTCAGCCGTACTTCAGCCCTTGGGTTTGGGCAGCCTCCTTCCACCCGGAGTCACCCACGGGGCTTTGTCCCGGCTATCGCGGTGAAACCTCACGCATAGATGACCCAACGGTGAGCGCACATCTTGGTACTGGATGGAAGTTCTTCCTCGTTCTCCCAGCTGCCAGCCCAGCAAATGAGACAAGGAGGCTGGGATGGTGGGAGTCTCGGCCCGATCCTGGCAACTCCCTTCTCCTGGTAGAAACTGAGAGCTGCCGGTTCGCAAGAGACTCATTTCTCTTCCCACATCTCAGGTGGTTCTCACCTTTACAAGCGCCCCAGGACATACGTGCAATCACGTGCCCCACTTTAAATATGGGCGCAGGGCCTGGACGAGGGTCAAGCGCCAGAGACACCTGGGCGCAAAGTGTAAGGAAGCCCTGACCGCTGTCAAGGCCCACGCATGCCGAGTCTACGTACGCACGACCTGACGTTGAGCGCTTCCTTAAACTTCGCCTCTCAAGTGTCTCTCTTGCCTCAGCCTAACCCCAGCCGTGGGCGGTGACCCAGAGCGTGGAGAAACTAAGTGACTTGCCCGGGGACATGGAGGTGCTGAGAGGGGTGCGGCACGGAGGTGCGGCGAGTGGCTCCAGCTTCCACGAGCCTGGCCACGAGCCTGGCCACGCGCCGCAACGCGGCTCCCTTGACCCGAGAGGCCTCATGGCAGGTGGCCCAAGACGGGCACGGATGGAGAGCCCCGTGGCCGCCGACGTGGTCTGCTCTCATTTCCTTTTCAGCACCTTCTACTTCCTTTTTTTAATATATTTTATTGGTTATGCTATTACAGTTGTCCCATTTCTCCCCATCATTCCCCTCCACCCTCTCCACACCCCCTCCCACCCACATTCCCCCCCTTTAGTTCATGTCCATGCGTCGTAAGTTCTTTAGCTTCTACATTTCCCACACTATTCTTGCCCTCCCCCTGTCTATTTTCTACCCACCGTCTGTGCTACTTGTTCTCTGTACCTTTTCCCCCCTCTCCTCCTCCCGCTCCCCTATTGCTAACCCCCATGTGATCTCCATTTCTGTGGTTCTGTTCCTGTTCCATTTGTTTGCTTAGTTTGCTTTTGTTTTAGGTGTGGTTGTTAATACCTGTGAGTTTGCTGTCTTTTTACTGTTCATATTTTTTATCTTCTTTTTCTTAGATAAGTCCCTTTAACATTTCATATAATAAGGGCTTGGTGATGATGAACTCCTTGAACTTGACCTTATCTGAGAAGCTCTTTATCTTCCCTTGGATTCTAAATGATAGCTTCGCTGGATAGAGCAATCTTGGATGTAGGTCCTTGCCTTTCATGACTTGGAATACTTCTTTCCAGCCCCTTCTTGCCTGTAAGGTCTCTTTTGAGAAATCTACTTTCTGAAATAACCTTACCAATTCAGTTTCTGTTTGCAGCCTGTACACCCTACTAGACTATTTCCCACTTTCCCTCCAGTGGTTATCAAAGGGCTCGGCGTGTGGTGGGTGTTCAATGAAGTATCTTAGTCGACGTACCAGTGAGGAGTCATGTGAAGCCAGGCTGAGCGTCCACAGAGCTGGTCTCAGGCTCCGGAAGATGGAAAAGAACCGGCTAGAAAGTCAGGCGTGCTTTCCCTCTTAGCATGAGGTATTCCCACAGCTCAACCATGCGTGTCGGAAAATCCAACCAGACAGAAGTTAAAATCTGGGTTGGTTTAGTCTGGGTCTTTTCCAGCGATCAGAAATGCAGAAGCACACTCGGCAACATGTCCGATGGTGGGAGTTGAATGAAATGCTGAAATCAGAACCTTAAACAGACGAACACACACACACAAACACTCACACAAACTATCCAACCAAAACCTGACCGGCTCCCAGGAGCATCTGGAGAGGCGGCTGATGGCTCCGCCTCAGACCCCGGAGACAGCTCCCGGGACAATCCCCTCCGCGCCTGGCCTGCTGCGGCCCCACCAGAGACAAGTCACCGCACGGGGAGACAAGCGGTCTCCAGCAGGCCCCGCACCATCGCCACCGGAAGCGCCAGGGGACGAGAGGAGGTCTTCGCACGTGGAGCCTGTGGTTCCGCCCAATTTAACAACCGAGGAGGCCGTGCAGACGGGGGAGCGTCGTCACTGTTAGCGTCATCGCTGCTGGAACAGATGATGAACCAGGAGCGGCCGGAGAGGCACCTGTCCCCCTGCTCGGTGTCTGCCAGAGGGGATCCCGGGACACGGCACTGACCGTCCCCGGGGTGCGGTGCGCCGGGCGGGTCCCTCGCAGGCCCCTTCAGTGGTCCCGGCAGACTGGGAGTGGGCAGCAAGTGCGGTACGGGGGTTCACACGCAGAGAAGGCCAGGCCAGAGCCCTGACAGATCACAATGATAACATAGTCAAAGTCAAGTGTATGGCCACATACTTCACCGCTAGGAATTCCTTTTCACAGCAAATAGGGTGAAACTCCGACCTGAACCCCTGCTCAGCCCCGAGCTGGGCCCTCTGTCTGCCAGCTCCCATGCCAGCACCCCCCCCCCCCGTGAAACCCCAGCGCCCCCCTCACCTGTTCGCCTGGCCGCACTTCCTCTGGGACACTGATGCTGTGTCCTGCCTGCCCCTGACAGCTTAGGGGTCACTGTGAGGTTCTCAGAGCTCCTGCCAGGCAATACCACTCCCACTCCGCACGGAGTGGGGCCCCCTGCAGCCCCACGGGGGCAGAGGCTGTGAGCATTCACCCGACTCACCGGCTGCCATCACCTCCCAGCCCAGAGGTAAGCTCGGAGCGGCGCTCGGAGCCAGTCGCCCGCTGTTGGGCTGCACCAGAGTATCCAACTTCGAGGCGCATGGCCTCACCTGGGCAGCTTGTTCGCAGGCCGATTCTGACCCAGCGGGTCTGCGGATCTGCGTTTTCAGCAAGTTCCCACATGAGGTCCATACTGCTGGTCCTGGGATCCCTCTCTGTGGGGGGTGGGGGGTCTCTGTCACCAAGTCAGACAGACCTGTGGGCTCTTGGTGCAGAGAGGTGGGGCCCTGACCCAGCTCTCACCTAACGAAATGAGTTTCCAGGCTGCCTCGAATCTGTCACCCCTTCACCTGTCCTCCGAGCAGACAGGCAGTCAGCCCACACTAGGCCCCGAGGAGCATTCCACCCGATGCTCTGTGCATGCAGATGAGAGGCGGGGTGTGCACAGGCTCGGGGGTGGGGAGGGGCGGTCGCTCCACCTTCCTGTATCCCGAATACCCCTTCCAGCCGGAGACAGCGCCAGCCCCACCTCAGCGGGGGGGCAGGGCTGGCCGAGGATACACACATTCCCGTCGAGTCCTAATCATGGGCTCGTGTCTGTTGCTCTTACTAGTTGCACGACGCACACACGGCCGGGCCTTGACCCAGAGCCACGATTTCAGGGCAGCGCCCGGAGAGAACCCAGACTCGAGACACTGGGGTCTGAGAGACAGCTGCCTTCCAGATGCTGTGGCGTGACTGGCGTGGAGCCGCCTGCCTGCGGTAACGTTGGGAGCGAGAGACCCGGTCACGTGTTTGCACAAAGAGGCGGCAGCGTGAGCCGTAAGTCTCCTCCACAGAGGCAGGTGCCGGCAGGACCCCGTGGTGCCCGAGTCAGCGGGCGGGCCGCCGTGCCTGGCCCGGATGTGGCCTTGCCCTCTGCCTGCCCTGGGACCAGCACAGTGCTGTCCCCCCGACAGGGTCGGCATCCTGACTTGAGTGAAATGGCAGAGTGAGGAAGCCGCGCGTAGCCGGAGGGAAGAAGCTTCTCTCCAGCCTCATGCCAGGTAGACAATGGCAGGTGCGCCGCTGTGGTTCCTAAGAAGTATCACTGGGTCCTTCAGGAAACCAATCTGCATTTCTCAGATATACTTGGTGGCTGCCCACGGTTCCTGGCTCAGAGCTCCCCACAGCTCTGGAATCTCCTGGACCATAAGAGTATCGGGAATATCTCATTAGAACGTTTCATGTTGTGTCCTCGGTTTCTGAGCTGGTTTCGGATCCACAAAGGTGGAGCGGTGTCGTGTTATTCATGGCGAGCCCCTTTGTACCACAGCTGGGCTTATGGTAACGAGGTGCTTTCGGAAGCACCTATGGACAGAGGTTGGTTGCCAGGGGAACCAACCAGGAATAGAGGGGCGGGGAGAGGGCTGGAGGCTGACTCCATCCTCAGTGACCGAGGATTTAATCAATCGTGCCTAAGTGGTGAAGTCTCCATCGCACCCAAGGTGGGTGTTCGAACAGCTTCCAGGCTGCGGAGCCAGACCCCTCTAGGGGCCAACACGCGGGGCCCCGCACCCCACAGGAGCAGAAGCCCCTTTGTGTGAGACTCCGCCCTCTGCAGCCTCCCCCTGACTGTCGACCAGAATCCTTTAATCTCTTGTAATAAACCAGTAATCCCTTTCAAGTTCCATGTTTCTTAGTGCAGCAGCCCAAAGAAGGGGTCGAGGGGACTCGCACTCAAAGCCAGCCGGGCAGAAGCCCAGGAGACAGACAGCTGAACTTGAGGTTGGCATCTGAAGTCGAGGGCGGGCTTGTGGCGCCGAGCCCTAGACCTGGGGGATCGGCCGCCGTCTCCAGGCAGAACGCGTCAGAATTAAGTTGTGGGACACGCAGCTGGTGTCACGGAGTTGCTTGCTGTTCTTGGGGGACAACTCCGCCCCTCTGGTGACCACAACCTTTGTCTGCTACCTATGGGGGTGACATCCTGCTTCCAGGAGAGCCAGGTGTCAGGAATTAGAAAAAAAGCAATCGTCCGATGGAATACTTCGAAAAGAACGAGGCCTACGCAGGCAAGAGAAATGAGCTCAAATTCGGCGTCTGTTTTGGTAAATTCCCTCCGACAGATTTGGTCAGCTCTGGAGCTGTTTGCAGGAAGTGCCACGTGCGAAGTGGTAACGCCAGCCATTCATTTCCACAGGCTTAGTTTGTTAATGCTTTAATAAACTCACTTAAATAACATTGTTTTAAAGTATATGAAAAATGCAGTTATTTAAAAACAGTCATTAAAAACCTCTAAGTGGAAAATTAGGACTACTAGGTGGTAACATTAAAAAGAAACACAGTGAAAGCAAAGCAATAATTAAATTCAAACCAGATATTGTTACCTAGTCTCACTCAACCGGAGGTCTGCATTGTGCTGGTTACAAAGGCAGAGAAAAACCGTCGTGGGATTTGAAAGGCATGCTGCTGCCGAACGAAGCCTTTCTCACTCCTGGAATCAAGAGTCAATTAAAATAAAGTTACAGGGAGGAAGTTTCTCCCGAGACGAATTAGTAGTACTTAACGTCACCCTAAAGCACTCCGCTGGCTCAGCCGGTGGTGGAACACACGTCGCGTGCTGGGAGACGCTGGGGGTCGAGCGAGGGAAGTGCTGGGGTCCAGGCGGGTCTCTTTCCTTGGGCCTCAGTTTACCCACCTGTAAAGGGCAAGGTTAGACGAGAATCTAGTTACTGGGGCCTCCCTGGTCCTTCTGAGCCCCAGGTTCTGCCGCTCCATCAGGGCAAAACGCGGCATGCGGAAATCCAGAAGGTGCCCTCCTGTACCAGTGGCTCGAAACACCGCTGCTTTCACCCGGGGCTCACCCCTGGGCAGCCGGCAGCCTTCCCGACTTTCTGGAAGATGACCTCCCTCGGCACCGGCCATTCAGATGCCCGAGGAAGGGCTGGAGGCTGGGGTGGGGGGTGACGCTCAGGCAGGAGGCTTGGGCAGGAGGAGGACTCAGCGAACAAAAGCCCTTTGGATTCCAGAAGACCAGACATCGCGGGCCATTGGAGTGGCTCGCTTTGTTTAGGAGATTTTCTAACCCACAGGATTATCTGCGGTGATAAAATTCAGCCCTCCCAGCCTTCAAATAAAGGTGTCCCCAGGAGGGTATCGATGGCCTCATTGTTGTTGGAGAGAGAAAGAAAGCGTGGCCTGGCGATCCCATTGTGCGGGGGATGAAAGGGCTGGGAAGCGGATCTATTTTCGTGTTAGCTCACCGCAGCCCGCGCTCGCCCAGGTGTGTTCATTCTTGGGCCACAACACCTTTCCCCCAGGAAGCCAGGATGCGCTCCCAGCAAACAAGCTCAGGCCTGGACACCCGCCTGGGGCAAGGGCCTGGTTTAGGGGCACAAAGAAACGCAGGCACCGTGGGCGTCCACGACTGTGGGGCCCGCATTCTTCGCGCACCTGGGCCCCCGAGGCCACCCTCCCGCCCTCAGCTTCTCCGGCCGCAGCCCCCCACGGTTCTTCTCTGCCTCTCAGATGGTCTCTGGTCACCCCTGAGGACACAGGGAACTAAAGGGCAACTCTCGGCTCTGCCCGCGGACGAGGAAGGGCACATCGGCTCCCTGCACTGAGCATCAATGACTCATGTTTTACAAAGTCGGCTTGAGGACCACGGGGTTCCGCCAGGCTGTGCCAGAGGCGGGATCCGAGCCTGGGCTCGCTGGCCGCCACCCGGGCTCTAGCCGCTGCAGCCGTGGGTGGGGGGCGGAGTTCTGCCACTTGCGTCCTCAGCAAGCCTCTGTTTTCTCATCTGCAACTAGGGGGAGGGGCAAGAAGGACCTCGGAGGGCAGGGAAGGAAGGAGCCCTCGGCACACGGCACACGGGGCCTGGCCCCCAGGAAGGGCTAGCAGATCTGCCACAGAAGCCCCAGTGCCCCTCCCACATGACCTCAGGGTGGGAGAGTCCCTCTGGTCGTTGGTGGATGGGGCTGGAAAGCCCAGCTCACAGAGGGAATGCGGGACCAGGATTCTCGGGGCCAGACTCCCAGCTCAGAGCCAGGCTCCCTGCACCCCCAACCCCCCACCAGATCCTTCTGCTAACCCTGAGGCCCTGGGGCCCCCACCCTCCTCCAGAGCGGGCTCCCTGGTGGGGCTGGGCCAGGCCGGGAAGGGGCAGCCTGGGCCCATAACTCAAGCCAGTCACCTGGCAGCTGCATCTGACAGTCATCAAATCTGCCTCGTCTGGCCTCTGCAGCAAATCAAGAGGCCTTCTCCTGCTACCCTTCCTCCCCAGGCCTGCACCGGCCGCACCCGCGTTGCCTCTCGGATCTCAGCCCATGCCGCCCGCCCACTCAGATGCCTGCCATGCCATCTCTCTGCTGCCCTGTCCCCCCTCCGCCCCCAGGAGCCACCACACCCAAACCAGGGAGTTTGGCCAGATAGAAAGATCCTCAAAATAATCCACAGGCTTGTCACCTGCATCGGTAAGGGCACGAGGCAGGGCCAACCCCTGCCAAGTCAAGAATGCTTCCCCCGCGTCCCCTCTCTTAGGGCGCTCAGCCCTGGGAGATGGGGAACCTGCAGAGTGCGGGCCCCACCCAGGACCAGGGAGCCGGAAGCCCCGAGGGGCAGGCCAGGCCGGGAGTCCTTCGCAAAACCTTTCAGGTTATTCTCGCACACAGCCCCGGCTGAGACTGCACATGAGAGCTTGATCTGGAAGGAAGTCACCTTCTCGGAGCGCCTCTGTCAGCCACACCGGGCCGCAGAGGCCTCGGGGCCACCAGCCGTCTCTGGTGGCACAGGCTCCACCGTGTGTCCGGGCTCGGGAGTCCGACCTCCTGCGCTCAAGTCCTGTTTGACCCCTGACTACAGACATGTGCCCTCCAGCTGAGGGGTCAAGCCTCTCTCCTCCACTGCACCAGATTCCGAGTGGCCCGACATCTCAGGGCACCGAGGGATGACATCAGGCGATGATGTCAGAGGCACCTACCGGTTCTGCCACGTGGTAGGTCCGGGAGGGAGGTGGTTGTCCAGCTCAGGGCACTGCCCTACGCTGCCCACACCTTTCTCCAGCGTCTCTTCGGGGTCACAGTGTGAGCGAGGACGCCTGAGTGAGCCGACCACGCTTCTGCCTCCGCTCCCTGTCTCGGCGGCCACGTGACGTGTGGACAGGTGAGCTCACCAGGCTCGGTGCCGAAGCGGGGTCTCCGGAGTGTAGCTGAGGCGGCAAGAAGCCTTTCCACCTCGCAGGACTGGGAGCCAAACCTCAGGATGATTTGATGGCTCTACATTTTTTAATTAAAAACTGTGCCTTCATTTCCTTAAAATTAGAGTTGGGGCGGTGAATGCACAATACCACACACCGCTGATGGATTCTAGAATTGTACACCTGAAACCCGTGTAGTTTTATGAACCGATGTCACCCCAATACATGCAATAAAAATATGCGTTAACACTCTAGATTGTTAGAGTATGCGGTTATGCAAATTGGATATGAAGCATCAGTTTTGAAACTCCAAATGGCCGTCCTCACGGAAACACGGTGATCCATCGTGGCCATGTCCCCCCTGCTGCAGAGGCCTCCCAGGGACCCAGTCACCCGGCCAAACACCATCCAGACGCTGCAGGGGAGGTGCTGTTCGGTGTGACTAACACTCAGGTCAGCAGACTTGGAATCCAGCAGACTGCCCTCCATCGTGTGGTGGGCCTCGCCCAATCAGTTGCAGGCCAGGAGAGGACGCCTCTGTCCCTCAAAAAAGGAAAGAGACTTCCTCCAGGCTGTCCTTAGACTCCGGTCTGAAACCTCAGCTCTTTCCTGGGTCTTCGTCTGACAGCCTGCCCTGCAGATGCTGGCCTGGAGCAGGCCCTCCGCACCCCCTCAGGAAGGGCCCCGGGGGCAGGCTTGGAGGGTACGGTTTCCCCGGAATTCCCTCTGGCCCTTCACCGAGGCATAGGGTGTGGGGAGGGGGGTGCAGCCGGACGAGCTTCCCTCACAGTTTGGGGTTGAGAGTTAGTCTCTAAGGACCGAGCCTCGGTTTTGTCATCTGTGGAACGGGTGGCATTTGAACAAGGGCCTTCTCCTCACTGAGCTACTTGGGGCCCTGGGTGAGCTAACATGTGAAGGAAGACACCCAGTGTGCTGCGGCCAGCGGAGCAGGCACGGCGTGCAGGAGCTCGTGGCGCTGCCGATCCTGCGTCCAGGAAACGCAGGGCAGCTCCTCCTGCCTCGACGGGGAAGCCCAGGTCTCGGGGAGCCTATTAGCTGCACCAAGCGGAGAGTGAAACATCCAGGCTGACAGAGGGCGCGGAGCTATCTCGCAACACCCCACCGGCCAGCAGATGGTCCCGGGCCAGATGGCTGGGTTGGGGGGGAGGGAGCAGGCGCAGGGGGCAGCGGGGGGAGGACGGGGGCAGCCAGGTGTCTGCAGAGGAAGAGTTCACCGCCCGCCTCCGCACCCTCCCCTGGCCTGGGCCCGGACAGATGTGTTGTCTGGGAAGGGGTCCAGGTACGGAGTCAGGAAGGCAGGCCATTGACCCCATGCCAGGCTGCTCTGGCAAAGCGGGAAGCAGGTAAGTGCGTCTCGGTGCTTCGGGCCCCTGCTCTGCTTCCTCCGGCTCTTCTTCCATACAGAGCGGCCCCTGCCCCCTGCCGCCCCTCACACTGGCCGGTCCTCATCCCATTTCCCCCTGGGCATCAGTCCCACCGGCTGGGCCGGTTCATCTGGTCCAACGACCCAAGGACTTAGGCCCTACCACGTCCACCTTCCAGGACTCTCCACGCCACATGGCGGGCTTTTCAGATCACGTGGGGTGGCGTCCACTGTACACATGACTGAGGGCAGCACAGAGGGGGCCGGGACGTGTCCCCCCGGTAGCTGTGCACCTCCAGGGAGGCAGCGACCTCTCTGGGCCTCGGCTCTGAGCAGCCAGGAGTAAGAGGAAACCAGAGGACAGGGTGGTGGAACTGTATGGAGACCCCCCTGCTGCCCCCGTGCAAAGGAGGGGACGTGTTTTCTGCACTTACCAGAACCCCTTTCACCCTTCTACTTGGGGAGCTGCAGGGTTTGGGGCCTTGCATTAGCATTCTGGGGCTGCCGTAACAAAGGACCACGGGCACGGGGGCTTAAACAACAGACACATATTGTCTCACAGTCTGGAGGCTGGAGGCCCAAGATCCAGACGGCGGCAGGGTCGGCTCCTTCTGAGGCTGTGAGGAAGGTTCTGCCCCCTCGGGGCCCCTGCCCGTGGAGAGCAGACAGCCGCCTTCTCGAGGTGTCTTTGCATGGTCTCCCGTCTATGAGCGTCTGTGTCTGTCCCCAAACCTCCTGTCTGTAGGGGACTCAGTCATATTGGATTAGGACCCACCCAGATGACCACAGTTTAGCTGCACAGTGACCCCCTCTCCAAATCAGAGCACCTCTGTCCATGCACCCAGGGGGTGAGGTGCCAGACTGAATCCTCAGCCATGTGGGTGTCCAACCAAGTCCCCCACTTGTCTCAAAAAACACACCACCGTGAAAAGAATAAAGAGTTCCGTTACAGATACAGTTCCTTAGGTAAAGAGGCCAAAGATTTGTGAGACCAAGGGGTACGAAGCAGAATTAATCATTCGGATAACAGCGATGGATGTCATTTTACGTTTTTAACAAAAGGGAGGTGTTTTTTCCAGGCTGGCTTTTCCCTGGGTCACGGTTCCTTTCGTCTTCGGAGGGAGCAGGCAGCTCAGGAGCAGAGCTCCAGCCACTGGGGACTGTTCTCGGGGGGTTCTCCCACTTCAGCCATTTCTGCCGTTTAAAAGCATCACGAGGGACCGACAGGGAACAGAGCCCCGATGAAAAGGGTCCCCGGTCCCCCAAGCCTAAAGCTCTTCCGTCTGCAGCAGAAATTCGCCACCGTAGCTACGTTCCTATCCAATTAGGAGCATATGCTGATAAAATACGTCCTGCTAAGAATAGCAATGCAGGAGAAAAAGAGGGAGATTGTCTTCAAAAGTATGGAAAAGGGGCATTCAATCAGAGAAGAAGATCTTCCCTTTTATTACCGAGGATAATGTGGTGTGAAATTCTCTCCCCAAACCGCACATGATGAAGGCGAAAGGAATCATGGGAAAGTGCCTTTCGTGACAGTAAAATTCGGATGGGAAGGGGAGAGTTTTGGGTACTTTAGTCGTTAGCCTGAGTCAGTAGCTACTTTTTCGGAGAAGAGGACCTTCTCCTTGTGATCAAAGGAGTCAGTCACTCCAGGTGGCGGTGGAAGGCTGAACATCCGATCCATGGGTCCTGTGAATCTTACCTTCTGTGCCGTGATGGGTACTTTCACGGGTCAGCTCGGCCAGGCCAGGGACCCAGTCACCCGGCCAAACACCATCCAGACGCTGCAGGGGAGGTGCTGTTCGGTGTGACTAACACTCAGGTCAGCAGACTTGGAATCCAGCAGACTGCCCTCCATCGTGTGGTGGGCCTCGCCCAATCAGTTGCAGGCCAGGAGAGGACGCCTCTGTCCCTCAAAAAAGGAAAGACACTTCCTCCAGGCTGTCCTTAGACTCCGGTCTGAAACCTCAACTCTTTCCTGGGTCTTCGGCTGACAGCCTGTCCTGCAGATGCTAGACTCATCGGCCCCGCGATCACACGAGTCAACTCCTGGAAGTACCTCTATTGATCTGTCTGTCTACCCACCTACCCACCCATCCACCTACCCATCTGCACCTCCTACGGGTTCCATTTCGCTGGAGCGCTCTGACTATTGCACGTGGCAAAGCAGGCCTTGCAGAGGTGACTAAGCAGGCGCCTTTGGCCGGGGGGGGTCCTCCTGGATTATCGGGGCGGGCCTGATATACGCACAGTGACCCTCTTGGAAGGGACATAGGACAGTCTGAATCAGGGAGGACAGCGTGATGACAGGAGCAGGGGCCGGAGGGATCACACTGTGAGCCCAAGGCCCCCGAGCACCACCGTGGCGTGGCGGACAGGCTGGGCTCCGAACCCTGCCTGTGTCCCTGCCCTGCTTCTTGGCATCCCTGTGCCCTCCTTTGCTCTGGAGCAGGGCTCCCAGCGGTGCCCGCCTCATGGCCGAGCATCGGTGGTCCGAGAACACACGCCTGGCACTTAATGCGCCTCTGTCACCATCAGTCTGTGGTACGGTCGTATCGGTGGTGCCGGAGCAGGCAGTGGGTGTCACCGTGGCACCTTAACCCTTGTTTTCCTTCCTGCTGCAGTGGAGGGAGGGCTGTGAGGACCTCCCCCCCAAGAAGGCCATGCCCAGAAAGTGGAACACACCCCTTCTCGCGTATTTTTTTTTTTAAAAGCTTGGCTGCTGACGCCCCTGGTCCTGAGTTACATGGGCCTCCAGGTTCTAGTGTGAAAGAACTCGGTGAGGGAAGGGTCTCTGAGGACCGCAGGACAGAAGGGCAGGGGCCCCAGCCTCACCTCAGGGAGGACCCAGCCTTAGGACCCCAGAGGCAGCGACCCAACCTGGAAGGAATGGGGGCGCTGGGGTGGTGGGATTCTCCAGAGCAGCCCTCCAGTGCTTGAGACCTGGGGCTCGGTGAGACCCCAGTACCTTTGCACACCCAGGGTGCAGAGGGGAGATACATGTTTGCAGCTGTAGCTAGGCGACGGAGGGGCCGACAGCGTGGTCTGTCCCACTTTTGTCTTGCTCGTGTTTCGTTCCTGCTCTTTAAGCCTATCCCACCCCTCACGATTCTTTCTCAGGTACGACCTGTCCACCATCACCGGGCTATCGCAAGTGTTCGGAATTCCACCGATGCTCCAGGAACACACCTGACAGAGAGGCGTCGGGTGCACAGCTCCCAGGCATCGCCAGTGGGCAACGTGGTTCTCGGAAGCCCTCGGGCACTTCTGGGTGCACTTTCGTGTGAACACAGACGTGTCACTCACGCCGCTTTGCTGCTTGTGACCGTGAAGAGAAGTCCCTTTGTAAACCAGCTTAGCGACGTGGAATGC
>PVKU01010496.1:0-51657 GCA_004027475.1 Anoura caudifer | reverse complement strand
AACTTAAAAAAAATTGAAATAACTCTAGATTGACAGAAAATTACAAATATAGTACAGAGACTTCCCATATTCCATTCACCCCACTTTCCTTGATGTTAACATTTTATATTATGTTGAACATTATCGAAACTAAGACATGAATGTCAGTACATTACTAGTAAATAAACTATAGACTTATATCAAATTTCCCCAGTTTTTTCCTGTTAATATTCCTTTCTGTTCTGGGATCTAATTCAGGATCTCACTTTGCATTTAATTATCATATCTCCTTAGTTTCCTCCTATCTTAGTTTTTCCTTGCTATTCAAGACTTTGAACTTCAGGCCAAGATGGAGGTGTAGGTGGACACACTGTGCCTCCTCGCACAATCAAAATTAAGGACAAAGATTTAGAAACAAGAAAACAATCAGAACTGATAGAAAATTGAACTGTAAGGAAGCCTGACAACCATTCATCCAGACCGGTAAAAGGGGCAGAGTCGCAGCAGCGTGGCGGCTAGCAGAAAAAGTGGCGGCTAGCAGACCCTGGGCGCAGGGTGGCAGCAGGCAGGCCCAGTGAGGCCGCTCAAGGCAACTGGCTGACCAGGCAGTTCCATATTCATGTGCAGATAATCCAGGCAAGAATGGGGAACAAGACAGACCTCACAACCCAGGGCCCCAACGCCAGGAAATAAAACCTAAAAACACCAATTGAAAACACTTGTCGGGGGTGAGGGGCCAGGAGAGACTCCCAGCCTCACAGGAGAGTTTGTTAGAGACCCACAAGATCCTAGAATGTACACAAGCCCACCCACAGGGAAATCAGCACCAGAAGGGCCCAGTTTGCTTGGGGGAAGTAGTGGAAGGGACTGGAATCCGAGAGAGAGTGAAGCAAGCGCCATTGTTCCCTCTCGGACCCTGCCCCCACATACAGCATCACAACCCAGCGACTGGGTTGCCCTGCTCTGGTGAACACCTAAGGCTCAGCCCCTCACTACTTAACAGGCACTACCAGATCCCACCCCCCCAAAAAAAAACCCCAAAATGGCTCAAACGGGAGAACAGATCAAAGCCCTAGAGCCAATTCATCTAAGCAACCAAGAGATAGCCAACCTATCAGATGCACAGTTCAAAGCCCTGGTGATCAGGATGCTCACAGAATTGGTTGATTTTGGTCGCAAATTAGAGGAACAAATGGAGGCTACACTAAATGAAGGAAAACGCACAGGGAATCAATAGTGATGGGAGGAAAACTGGGAATCAAATCAATGGAGTGGACCAGAAGGAAGAAAGAAACAACCAAACAGAAAAGAATGAAGAAACAAGAATTCAAGAAAATAAGGAGAGGCTTAGAAATCTCCAGGACATCTTTAAACGTCCCAACACCCGAATTATAAGGGTACCAGAAGGGGAAGAGGAATAGCAACAAGTAGAAAATTTATTTGAACAAATAATAAAGGAGAACTTCCCCAATCTGGCAAAGGAAATAGACTTCCAGGAAGTCCAGGGAGCTCAGAGAGTCCCAAAGAAGGTGGACCCAAGGAGGAACACACCAAGGCACATCATAATTACATTAGCCAAGATTAAAATGAAGGAGAGAATTCTAGAAGCAGCAAGGGATGAGGGGACAGTCACCTACAAAGGAGTTCCCATCAGACTGTCAGCGGATTTCTCAAAAGAGACCTTTCAGGCAAGAAGGGGCTGGAAAGAAGTATTCCAAGTCATGAAAGTCAAGGACCTATATCCAAGATTACTCTGTCCAGCAAAGCTTTCATTTAGAATGGAAGGGCAGATAAAGTGCTTCTCAGATAAGATCAAGTTAAAGGATTCATCATCACCAAGCCCTTATTATATGAAATGTTAAAGGGACTTATCTAAGAAAAAGAAGATCAAAAATATAACAGTAAAAAGACAGCAAACACAAATATTAGCAACCACAACTAAAACAAAGCAAACTAAGCAAATACTAGAACAGAAACAGAAACACAGAAATGGAGATCACATGGAGGGTTAGCAATAGGGGAGTGGGAGGAGGAGAGAGGGGGAAAAGGTACAGAGAACAAGTAGCATAGACGGTGGGCAGAAAATAGACAGGGGGAGGGCAAGAATAGTATGGGAAATGTGGAAGCTGAAGAACTTATGACCCATGGACATGAACTAAAGGGGGGGAATGTGGGTGGGAGGGGGTGTGCAGGGTGGAGGGGAATGAAGGGGGGAATGGGACAACTGTAATAGCACAATCAGTAAAATATATTTTAAAAAGACCTTGGCAGTTTTGAGGAGTGCAGAATGTCCTCAGTTTTGTTTTTATATGTCTGATGCTTCCCCGTGATTAGGTGTAGGTGACGGGTGTTTATGAACAAGACCACAGAAGTGAACCGCTTTCTCATTGCCTTGCGTCAGGGTGCAGATGCTAACAGCATGATGAGCACAGGTGATGTGAAACCTGGTAACCTGGCCAAGGTGAGGGTGCCAGGTTCCTAAGACTGCTGCCTTTCCCTCTCTGTCCTATGTGCTTTGTAAGTGACTCTAAGTTAGCAACAGTCGTCGAATGCGAGTAACCTGCAGAGCTGTTGGAACAGATCCGCAGCCTCCTCCCCCAGAGTTTCTGATTCAGCAAGTCTGGAGTGAAGCCTGAGAACTTGCATTTTTAACCAGTTCCCAGGTGACGCTCCTACTGCTGGTGCAGAGACGCCACTTTGAGACCCGCTGACCTAGAGCATTTTGTCCTTCATTACTGACCTTAGACACGAGGGGAATCACCTGGGAGAAATTCTAAAAACTCATATAGCTAGGTCCAGTCCCTAGAAATTCTGATTTGGAAAGTCTAGGGTGGCACCCGAGAGTTGACAACTTTAGAAATACAGGCCAAGCTTGGAACCCGCTGGGGTTGATAGCCTGTGGAGGGTATTAGGGGTCTTAGGACTGGGCTAAGGCCGAGGCCTCAGGTAGGCTTCTCCCAACTCCAACTGTAGGGGGCGCCAGGGCAGGGGAGCAGCCTGCCTGACCTTGCAGTCTTTATTCACCCCTCCAGGAAGAATTTGGTATTTTGATATATCTGGTTGACAGGATAGCCTGGGAGCGGACAGCACTCAACCCACGACCAGCCGAAAGTTAGCAATCTGCTGAAACTGACAGAGAATAAAGCACAGGGTTGTGCTCAAACTGATATCAAGTCATTTATTTCATTGTCTAAATCTTAAATCCTTCAATATCCACCAAAAAGAAATCATATATATTCTGAATATTTCAAAAGAAAATAGGCTGGAGAAGGGAATAGGAGGAAAAAACTAGAGAAATATGGAAATAATGTTTTTCTGGCATCAACTTACAGAAAAAAGTTTTAATTTGAAAATTTAATTATATAATTATATTATTGTTTACTATTTTTATTCAGCCTTTTATTATATTATCATAATTACTTACTATTGTTATTCCCCACAAAAGTTACTTCTAATTTGGTAAATATAACTTTTGACTAACAAAAAATATCTAATGAAATAAAGGCAATTTCTAATACATTTAAATGTCATTTTATATATTTAAGTAAACTCCTTGTTTTAGTGTTTAAAGAGTTTATTTACTTGCTTCTGGAGATGGGGAAGGGAAAGAGAAAGAGAAGAAGAGAAACATCAGTGTGTGGTTGTTTCTCATGCACCCCCTACAGGGGACCGGGCCCGCAACCCAGGCATGTACCCTGGACTGGGAATCGAACTGGTGACCCTTTGGTTTGCAGGCCCGTGCTCAGTCCACTGAGTTACACCATCCAGGGCTAAATAAAATCTTTATTTTAAAGATGAAGAGAGCTAAGATTTTTAAAAATTAGTTTCTCCTTTTATTAGTTGCCAAGAGCTGCCTTAAGAAATTGCCCTGCCCTCCCTGGCTGGTGCGGCTCAGTAGATTGAGCTCCAGCCCAAGAAGTGAAATGTTACCAGTCAAGGCACATGCCTGGGTTGCCGTCCAGGCCCCAGTCAGAAGCATGTGAGAGGCAACGATCGATGTATCTCTCACACATTGATGTTTCTCCCCCTCTCTTCCTCCCTCCCTTCCCCCTCTCTAAAAGTAAATAAATAAAATCTTTAAAAAAAGAAAAAAGAAAATGACCTGTCCTGACTGGTGTGGCTTAGAGGGTTGGGCGTTACCGTGCAAACCCAAACATTGCCAGGTTGTGGGCCAGGTCCCAGCTGGGGGTAAGAGGCAACCTCTCTTTCTCCCTCCCTTCTCTCTCTAAAAATAAGTAAAATCTTTTTTTAAAAAGAAACCAATTATCCTAACTTACAAAGACGGAAATGAATTCTCATAGTTTTAAAGGCCAGAAATATTAAATTAACGTGGTGGTAGCCTCCTACTGACTCTGAGGAAGAATCCACCCAATGCCTCTCCTGGCATCTGGTGGCTGCGGGCAGCACTTGGTAGCCTTGGTTTACAGCCACCCTCTGATTTCTGCAAACACGGTCATTTTTGCAAGTAGTGGGAATTAGGACTTACGCATATTTTTTTTTGGGGGGGGGGCACAATTCAACCTGCTACAGCCCCCAACCCCACTGAAGACTATTGAACCAGCGTGTGAAGAGTATTGGCGTGGAGCGAGCAGTGCCATGTGATTGAGTCCTGTGTTGTCCTGTGTCACCCCAGCTTCCCATCGGCGGCTCACCCCAGCTGCTTGTAGGAATGGTAGGGGCCATGCAGAGATACTGTGAGTCTCACTAATTGCCAAGCTGCTGGCATTTTCTTGCTGTCCTTGTGCGCACACACCGAGGGGCGACCAAGGAGGGCTGCACTCTTTCCAAGTTCCACAAACAACCTACAAAGCCCAACCAATGTAAGAAGACACCGATGCAGCTCCGTAGGTAACTGCTTTCCATTGGTCACGTACACCTAAAGCCCTATAGTGGCTTTCCCTATTTTCAATAAGTTTTCCTTTAAAAGCTCATTAAAGATGTTTTTCTTATGGCATGGTTTTAATCGCAGCTTATCACAGCTTCGTGAAAAGCTTGAAGCCGTAACATCACGAGAGACTGAAAGAGCGGGCTCATCGTCTGTCCCAGCCCCTCAGCTCTGCGGCTGTAACCGGAAAACAGCAACAGGTAAGAGGTGAGGGGTGGCAGATTTCCAGCGCAGCTTCACCCCCGCCTCACAGGTCACCTGCTCTAAAATGCCAGCTGGTTCTCCACGTTTCTCCTCTATAGAGAGACGCCCATGAGGACACAGCGGGAAGTCAGTGTAATTTCGGGTGCTATTTTATAATGTTGGAAACATTTTGGATGTCTTTCCCTCACCCTTGTATTCTCAGTGCTTGCACCGGGATCTTTCACTTATGGGGCAGTGAGATGCCTAGTGAATGGACATCAAATGAGTAAGGCCCAAGTATTCCTGACGTGCCAATCTCCGCAGAGGGCCCACTATCCAGCTCCAATCCTCTGCAGATTGCTTAGCTGAGATAATTCAAGTTCAATATGACAAAAGATTGGACACTCTTACATGGTGGGGCTCTCCTCTTTCTCTGTAGGAAAGAAAGTTATGGGATCTGTACTTGTGGACCAAAAGAGTCGCAAAGAGAACAAATATCTATCTATCTATCTATCTATCTATCTATCTATCTATCTATCTATCATCTATCGTTTATGTATATGGTTAGCTCACTGATAGCAATGGAATGATAAGATGCAGGCAATTGGGGCCAGGGGGTAGCACTTTACCTCCAGGAGCCAGGGGGTGCAATCACCATAACAGGCCAAATTGAAGAGAAACGAAGGGGGCTGAGCCTGGAGGACGTTGTTGAGGTAATAAATATGATATTACATCCTTAAAGGCAAAGGAGATGTATAGCCAATGACGGTGCTGCTTAATATATATGATTTTAAAAGGGAAAGAATGGATGGGCAGCAGGTCGAGGGCATCATCCCAACAGAAAGCCATGAACCTTTACTAGGACCCGGATCTCAGCCAGTTTGCAGACTCGGAAACTATTGGCTGAAAAGTGGGGAGGTCCACAGGAAGAAGAACTCGGAAACGCCACAGCAAAAAGATACTGTGTAAATTCCCCCCATTTCCCTCGGAAGAGATCTCTGGGCATTTTCCTGAGAAAATACATATTGAGGAAAGAGAAGGAGTCAGATATTGTGAAGGAAGTTGGTCAGAATTGACACTGATTTGGAGTTCCAAAGCATCATGTTAGACTGGAGGCATACAAGGGCCAGGTAATAAACCACATCCTGGGTAAAGTCTGGCTCATTGGGTCTAGTAGGTTTGCGGACCTGCAAACTGGTCATTTCTCCAACCAAAATGTATAATTGGGGGTGACATACGTAGCTGCTGCAGTAGCCCCACATTGAATTCTCCTCATTCTTCTTCTGATCTCTGTCATAATATAATCAGATGAGGCCTGGGCTGTCTGGACATCTTGTGCAACGTCATGTACAACAACACGTTGAGAAGGAGAGTGGCTAGCATACCAGAGGCATTGGTGGACACATGTGCTGCAGGGCATGCAAATGGAACGCCTGGTGTTTGGCAATCTTTATTTTGTCTATTCCCTTGAAGAGCGTCTAAAATGAGTCAAAAGAATAAAGTCCTTACAGTCCTCCAACTTGCAAACACTTGGCTGACTTAGAACAGTTTATGACTTGATAATTTCTAATCTACATTCCAGCTCCCTTCTTCCCTGGAAATACCAGCCTGCATGTTTGTTTGTTTGTTTGTTTCCTAGAGAGTTACTATTTCCTGTGCACACAGGGAGGTGTGGAGAGAGAGCATGAGTAGGTACTGATGGGTATCAACCTCTCTTCCCAGGTCCCAGCACTGACCTCCATCCCTACTGCCTAAGGACTGGCAAAGGGGGAAAGTGGGCCCTCTCTGATAGCTGGACCTCAAATACAAGTTCTTAAGGAACGATGTCATAAAAATGGAGGGTATGCATTGCTGAAATGAGTTTGTGTTCACACTCTACTGCATGTACAGATGAGATAGAAAAGGAATTTGGGACTTTGCTTCTAGGCAGGACATAGTGACAGTAATCGCACCACCATAAACGGCTGTAATACTGGACGAAGTAAGTGAAGCAGCAATTTTCAGATGTTGGAGTGCAGGAAATAGAGGACTGTAATGCCTTAGAGAAGGTGAGCTCTCATTGTCATCCCAGTTTTCTGCCTGGGACACATCCCCGGTCAGTGTGAGGGAGGAGATCCTCAAAGTCCGGTGGTCTTGCTGAACTAAGGAGACCAATCGGAGTGTAAGGGGTGTGAGGCCTCTGCAAGTTGTAGGGCAGGGTTTCAGAGAGGAAGGATGCACACACACACACACACACAAAAAGAACTTCAGAAACCTATACAAAAGATCTCATTTATTCTTGCAAAATCTAGCTGTACATGCAGAGTGAAACTTCAGCAGCCATGGAGAGAAGACTGAAAACCAGTAGGCTGAAAACAGAACACATCATAGAGTTAACACAGGGCACGGAAATATGTAAGCTCTCTCAGCCAGAATGGAGATACCAAGGGCGTTCAGAGGAAATCCCAGAAGGGTCCTTTTGGGGTCCTAAAGCTAAACTATCCCTGGAGTAAAGGTGAGGTTAGGCCCATCTCAACAAAACTTAAACACAAGCCTTGGAAGGATTAAGCTGACCTCCCAGTAATTTAAATTCCTGTAAAAACAAAAAAACAATGCTCTTTAAAGGAAGGCAAAATTCAGGCACTCAACAACAGTTAACTTGCAAGGTTCATGCATTCAGTCAAAAATTACAAAGCACGACAAGAAAACAGGATGAAAAATGGGGTCTAAATTAAGGGGGAAAATCTGTCAATAGAAACAGATCCTGAAATGAGAGGATTAACAGAGACTTTGATTGCTCTAAAACATAAATATGCTGACATGTTTAAAATTTAATGAAAACCTGAGCATAATGAGGAGCTAAATGGAAGGTAAAACTTCTAGAAATGGAAAGTACCTCTGAAATGAACACTTGCTGGATAAGATTAAGAACAGTTAGAACCTGCAGAAACAAGGATTAGTGAACTTGAAGGCATAACAATAGAATCTATCCAGGCTGAAGCACAGGAAGGAATGAAAGCTGAAAACGGCTCTATGTTAAAGAGAGCTCCCTTACACAAGTTCAAACACCTCCCAGGAGGGAGAGGCAGCCACAAGCCAATGCTAATTTGATATGTGGAATAATCATGCCAGGATGGGGTCAGAGCTGTGAATCTCCAAAAACCTACATGCCTGTAGCTGGGGTGGATGCATGCTTCAGTCTCAAATAAAGGGATAATGTATACTTTTAAAAATCTTAGAATTGACTATGGAGTGGCACCAAAAATCTCTGATTTATGAAAATTTCTTCTGTGAAAAAACATTTCATTTTTTTACTTTTATTGATTTAAAAAAAATTTTTATTGTTGTTTAAGTGCAGTTTTCTTCCTTTCCCCCACCCCTTCCCACCACCCCAGCCCTCCTCACCTCCCTTCCCTGTTCTACGTCCCCCTTGTTATTGTCCATGTGTCCTTTATAATTGTTCCTGTAACCCTGCACCCTTTTCCCCCATTATCCCCTCCCCTCTCCCCTCTGATCACTGTCAGCCTGTTCTCAATTCCGATGTCTTTGGTCATACTTTGCTAGCTTGCTTGTTTTGTTGATGAGGTTCCTGTCAATGGTGAGATCATATGGTATTTTTGTCTTTCACTGCCTGGCTTATTTGTGAAAAGCCATTTAAAAAAAATTCAAAGTGTCCTTTTATGTTCATTTTCCATACAAAGGCTTCCCCTAAATTCTTAAAATATCTTTTTAAAAGTTTATAAAATAAATTGATATATAAACATGTTATTTAAAAACAAACAAATTACTTTTTTTGATAAATAAGCTACAGGAGGGAAGGGATTGTGTTGCTGCTGCTGTTATGTTTGGTTCACTGCTGTACCCCAAGCATCTGAAAGAGTGCTGGGCATCCCTAGGAGCACTAAGTAAATGCTGAGTGAACACCTCCGTGAGTGAATGGGACTTGGTTACACACAAAATACCGTTCTCCATGCTTTTCCTCAATGGGGTGCTATGTGCGGTTTTGGAGGTCACTGAAGCAATGTGATGGTTTTTCTCATCGATAGCTGATCAATTTCCTTTACTATGTGCCTTTTTTTTTAAGCCTTCCATCATTTGCACCTCCGAGTCTTATAGATTTACATTCTTTGCTGGAAGAGACTTGCCAGATTGTCAGGGTACTGACTTTCTTGCCTCCCCCCCACCCCCGCGTTTATCTCTACTTAACTGTATAAGCAAACCTTTCCCCGAGCACCTCCTGACAGATACCACATACACTGCTTCATTTCTACCTACTACGTCTACCATGTGTTAGAGAAGGATTTATCCGAAATACTGGTTCATTTAATGTTGACTAAATGAACCTGTGCAGTGGGTAAGGGCACGGAGTGGGGCCCAAAACCTGCACTTTCAAAGCATGTTACAATGCAGATAGATCTGCAGAAGCATAGTGTTGAAATAGATACTTTTATTAATTGGGGATTATGGGCTTTTTGTTGCTTTCACAGAATTTTAGCATTAGAAGAGACCTTGGAAATTCTCTACCCCTTCTCAGTTAATTCAGAGAGAGCATCTCAATTTCGCAAATTTCCACAGTGTGAAGGGCAGAAGTAAGGCGAGAACTTCTTGATTCCCAGTGCACTTTATAACATATGTTCTTCCTGCCATTTTAATTTACCTTTGAGATCAATTTCATTAATGTATTTTGAAAAAAAATTATTTTTCACTCTTATTGAGGTAGGAATAGCATTATTAAGTAACAGAGCCAATTACGTATATTGATCTTGGGGAAAAATGAACTAAAATTCAAACATATGTTTTCTTTTTTTGAGTGAATAAATATGTATAAGAAAATATTACAACTAGTATGGTCATTATTATTGTCATCATCGTTATTATCACCAATTCTTAGTTCAGTTGCTAAACTCAATTCTCAATCCTTGAAATTGTTTCCAGGCCTTAAGAACTGTGAGAAATATCATTGCTGGTCAGATACCAGAAGAATATCTCCCAAGCTTGCTGAGTCCGAAGACATTGGGAAAAAATTACGGTTTTTAGTTCATTGATTTAAGACCAGCCTACCTGTCAGATACACACACAAGAGCGCATGACCCCACATACTTTTAGAGATCTATTAAAATCTTTTAATTTGGTTAAAATTGTAAGAGCAAAAAACTTTTAGGGTTATAAATATATTTTTTTTCACATCATAAGAATAGCACCTTTAGGGCCCATAAAATTTATTAAGTGTTGCTTAAAATAATAAAACATTTAAAGTTATATAAAAATAATTTTTAATATCGAGCCCTGACCTGGGTAGCTTAGTTGGTTGGGTATCACCCCACAAGGCAAAGGGTCACCCGTTCTGCTCCCGGTTGGGGCACATTCCTGGGTTTTAGCTTCAGTCCCTGGTCAGGGCACACGCAAGAAACAACTGGTCGATATTTCTCTCTCACTTTGATGTTTCTTTCCACCTTTTCCTACCCCCCTTCCTCTCTCTAAGCATACATAAATAAAATATTTTAAAGTAATGATAATTTTAATGTTGGTGTTCTTGTGGTGGGAAGGACCTATGAAGGGAGAACCTACAACGACCCATGAAAGTGGCAACACCGCTGGGCAATGGTTCTTTGCCTTTCAGTGCATTTGCTGTTGCCCAATGCGGCCGCTCACCACTGTGCTTTTGGCTCCAACACGTTTTAAAGATAGTGAGTTCTAGTAAACTTCTAAAAGAGCAACGCTGTTGAATACAGCCTTTTGATTATATTCTAGTTATTTCTAATTCATGGCCGATGGCACATCTCTCATGTCTCTTTCTTAGCTCCCTGTTTGTTCCCTGGCTCTCACCCTTTCCTGCTCTCCTTTGCCATGGCGCAAACTCTAGAACAAACACTCAATATTATTAGGCAGATGGTCAAGAAAACTCATGGAACCAAATAATCATAATTTGTCATTGCAAAGTTTATTGATGTTCAGTTATTTATCAACTATGAAAAAGGTGAAGTTAATTTACTGAGATTCCTTTCTGCCTGCCACTCCTGTTTGTCTTGAATGAAGAATCGAGAGCAATGTGTAGGGAGCTCTGGGCTGCCCCTGACATCCCTCATCTCTAGTGGACTTCTCTGTGCAATTGCCTCTTCGGGAGATCAATTTTCTCTTTCCAGCTTCCAATGTGAATGCCACAAAGTTCAAAAGTTTGAGTTTAAAATAAGAGAACACCAGATAATTTTTTAAAGAGCATAGAGACATTAAAGTTGACAATGAAATAATATTTAAGCATCATCTACCTCAATGTTAAGACTAGGGCTAATTATTTATTGCAGTTGTGCATTAAGAGGATTTTTGATTAAAGGCTTAGGATGTAATTCAGCAGATAACCCTGATTTCAGTGGAACTGTTTTTTTTAGAGAGGTGCTTGAATACTACCTGTTTCAATGTCAAAGATACAAGTTGTTGTGTTCCCATTCATTTGGGAGCCCCTTGGGGAGTGCTGACTTGCTGATTCCATGTCTCTTTTCACTTATCTTTCAAGCATGTTTATTTCCTTTGTAAGCCACAGTCCAATTATTTCTACTTGGCATTGTTTGTTGTTTAATTAAAATCTCCTTGTTTTTAGGAAATACCTTGTATGCTTTCTCAATTGGGAAGTCTAGAGAGTCAGACATTGGAGAGCTAACTACATTTAGCAAATAAAAACAAATTCCTGAGTTTAAATCTATTAGAGATTGAGCTTGAATTCTGTGCATTGCAGACTTTTCAGAGAATCTGTTTCACAATAACTGAACATGTACGTTAGACTGATTATAACATTGCTTTGAAATGGTAGTTTATATAATGTTGGTCGACATTCCTGTCATCGACAAGAACAGTTCCTAGCCTCAAGGTGGGAGCCACACCACAGACTTAAGAAATGTGTTGCCACAAAGCCATGGCTTCCACAGGGTAAATCGGTGCTGGGATCACAAATGCTTCTAGAGTCCAGAGAAGGGAAGGGAGTGAGCCCAGGGTGGGAGGGGATAGGAACAGTTTCACAGAGAGGACAAATTGTAACTGGGATAAGGGTTTGGAGAAGCATTTGGGGGAAGGAAGTGGTATTACCATCAGGAAGCAGGAATTAATCACCAGTAATGATTGATGAGAAGAACAAATAATTGAATACATGTTTACCAACCATTAGAGACAGGAAGAGATCATTAGATCTAGCCTCCTGGCTTTAAGGTCTTATTAAGGTCTTATTATCCCATTTTGCAAATGACACAACTTAGGCCCGAGTATCTGGAAAGATTAAATGAGATGGCAAAGTCTTTAGTCCAATGATTTTTTTTCAAACTTTCAAAAGAGAGTTTTAATCTCTCTTCTGAGTTTCTGGGCTCAATTTCTAGAGAGTGTGACTCAGCAGGTGAGGGTGGGACCTGGGATTTCCATTTTTTTTTACAAGATGCTCATTTGGCACATGGTGCTTTAAATATACTAGGTAATCAGTGAACATGCTGTACCATTTCTCATCTTAACACTAATCCTGATAAGTTTTCATCAGCTGTGGGTGGGTAGACAAATACTTAGTTTCTCTCATCACTAGTTATCTTTACCCATTTTCTTAGTTTTCAAAAATTCTTTCACAGGCAGAAAGAGGCCCTCTGTCACTGCCCAGGAATTTGAAAAGATCTGTATGTATTTGGTCCAGGCTCTTCAGTATAATGCTGAGAAGTGTCCCGTGGAAGACCTGGGAAAGTTAAAGAGAGCAGAATACTGATCGAAACCCCTGGGTGCGAGTCCAGGTTTGTCACTGGCTGCCTCCTGATGCTTAGTGAAGTATTTAACCCACATTTTAGATGATCATCTGTATACGGGGCCAGTAAGACTCCCACTGATTGTTGGGGATCACACTTCCTGGTTTCAGGAGCTGTAACCCCCACATGGCTAAGGCTGAGTGAGCGACCTTCCGACTATAAGTCATTAAGGAGACAAAGCTTATCTCCCTGGCAGGAGCACCACTTCTGCTTCATTCATATCTGGCTTCCAATGCTTGGTCAATGACCAGTAAGATTCCCTCAAGGGAGGGGTTGCCTAAGACAGGCACGATCACGTGGAAGTCCCTCAAGGAAGGACTTGGGGGGCTATAGCAAAAGGGGGTGACGGACCATCGACCCCCGGCTATCCTGACATAGCCTGAGTCCTCCTCAATCCATCTGGGAGAAGTTTCCTTATCTCTTGGCTACTTTCCTGGCTCTGGTCCACTTAAGCCTGAAACATTGACAGAGGGCTGTACAGTTCTGTGCTGGACAGGGTGGGCTCCCTGGGTGATCAGGCACAAGAAAGAATTCGTAAAATCCTAGGAAACCCGCTTTGCTAAGAATGCTCTCGTTTAAATGATAAGGGTCCAAGCAGGAAATGAGTTTGTCTCTCAAAGTTTTGTAACCCCTTAGCTGACAGACCCTGACTCAGATTAAGCCCTCAGAGTTCTTTGCATGTTTTCTGTTGTTTCATCCTTGCTGCCTCACAACGATTGATGAGCTTTACCTGTATTCCTGTGTAACATGGGCCTAATAAAAGCCATTGAGGAAGGGGCTCTTGGCCCTTCTCCTTTGAGGGATCGGCCACCTCTCCTCCCCACGCAGATCATGTCTTGGTGGACTTATTCTCATCTGTGGTGGATGGGGGGACTCTGCGCACAAAGTTGCCCCACAACTGATTATGTGAAATTCTCTAAAACTATGAAGGCAAACACAAAATTAAAAAATAATAATTGCAATGAGGATCCTACTTACCGTAGGTAATAGTAAAATGTTACGTATCTAGGATATGTAAGCCACTGTAGCACCCACAGGGAAGTAGGAAGAGGGCAAAAATCTTCTTTCTCACCACCTTTTGATTCTTGACATTGATCAGAAAGTGGGAACATCAGAAGCACTGCTCTGACTGTCCCTTCCTCCAAGGCTAAGACGTGGGACAACTAATAAGAGGGTTAGAAAAAATTACAACCATTTTGTTCCTTTTGATTCCTCTTTTTTCTCTTCCTCTACAGGCAGAAGAGGTTTGGGGACTTGTATGCCTTCTTTCTGAGAAGACTACACTTTGGAAAAAAATTAAGAGAGCCTGCAGAAGGAAATACAGAGTTTTGGGTATATCTCAACTGGGATCAAGCTATTTTGGAAAAGGAAGGGGTCATTTGGAAGTTTCTGCATTTCCTAGTTTACCTCATCAGGACCAAAGTCATGGTAGCGGTGGATAGAGAGAATGTATGTTTGGCTGTACTTTATGTACTTTGTGGATCCTAAGCAATGTGTCAGCCAGCTAAGGAAAAACCAAAGAGGGGTAGGGTCAAGGGGGAGAAGTGGGGATGGCTGGGGTGGGGGGAGTGGTGAGGGGAAAATGGAGACAGCTATACATGAACAACAATAAAAAAATGTGAAAAATAAATAAATAAATACATTGACTTATGAGGAAAAAAAGCTATATTTGAAGCAGAGTGGGTCCTGTCTTAAACCAGTTTACCAATGATGCAGTGCAGGATGTCATTAGTGCAATGGTATTTCAGAAAAGTGGGGCTGCCATCAGCCACATGGGAGAAGAAGATGAGGACACGTAGTTTTGAAAAAAGCAGATGACATCAATGATGATTCAGCAGTAAAGAGAGTGAAGCAGGAAAAACTCCGGGAATGCAGATCAAGACAGATTCTTGGAGAGAGGAAGATGGCAGCATGGTAGGGGGAGGCAGATTCCACTTCCCCCTGCACACGGGAGAAAAACCTACGCGATACTACAGAGCAAACAGCCAACAGTACCACAGCACAGATGAAAATAGGAGACCAAAAACTGTAGCGGACATTGAAAAACCAGATGGAAAGGAGAGTACTTCAGGACGATAAGAGCCCAGGGATCAGCGTGGAGACCAGGGCAGCTGAAGCCCTGGGCCCGGTGCTTGCTGGGTCTGCTCCAGGGCTCTAGGGAGGGAGCCAGGTCAACCACTCACTCCCCGGCCAAACAAGGGTTGAGCAGCAACCGGAGAGACCTGGTTGCTTGAAGTCACAGAGAGAGAAGTTAAGGTCTGAGTGGCAAACACAATGGGGCTGTGAACACCCACGCTTAGCCCTGGGAGGAGTGCACGCCGGAGCCTGTGCAACCAGAGGTGTCCACAACCGGAGGAGGGGGCTTTGTGGAAGACCCGTAGCCCACGCCAGGAACCCCGGGAGTGTGAGTAATCCGTGAGAGAATCAGAGCCCATGCATGTGAACTCAGGGAGTTTGCACAATCCGTGGGAAACCCGAAACTCACACCCATGAACTTAGAATGAGCCTGTGCACCACAGAAACCTGGAACCCACACTCATAAACTTGGGCAGTGCGCGTGCTATGTGGGAGAACGGAGCTCACACCCATAAACCCGGGGAGCGGGCACAATCTCTGGCAAACCTGGAGCTCATCCTCATGAACCCAGGGTGAGCGCACAAAATGTGGGAAACCTGTGGAGCCCTCACTCATAAACTCCAGCAGTGCGTATGCTCTGTAGGAAACCCGGAACCCACACCCATAAACCAAGGCCAGCGCGTGTGCCGCAGGAGACCCAAGCTCACACCCATAAACTCATGGAAAGCTAGCGATCGGGAGCACGCCCAGAGCCCACGCCCTGGGGCCCTGCTGGGAAAGGCACTGGACTGAGTGCTGAACAGGGAGAAAAGCAATACAATCACCCCTTGGCTGTTGCAGTCAGCAACACCAGAAAAACCGGCTTGGCAAGTTTGAAAACAGGAAGAGTTGTTTTGTTTTGTTTTTTAATTATTTTTAAAATTATTTTTGTATTATTTTTATGTTTTTTAACTCTCAGTACCTTTTGCTTCTCTTTACTTCTTTCTTGTTTTATTCCTTCTTCCTTTCTTTCCTATTTTATCTCTTCTTCCTTCATCTTCTTGTTTCTTTTTTCATTTTTCTCCTCTTTTCTCTTTTTAAATACCCACAAGTGAGACAAAAAAAAAAAAAAAAACAAAACCCTGGAACTGCAAAAAAAACAGAGTTGATCCCAAAGAGGGGTCATCCCAACAGCTGAGGCAGTGGAAGCTGTGAACACCAGGATACCCGAAGGATACTGCACCACTGAATCTCACAGTTATTCTACCACAGAAGTTCACACCACAACCCAGGGAGCCAGAACAGATCAATTTAAGAAGGTGAGGCTAACAAGAAAAGTCTCACAAACAATGGGAAGACAAAGAAACAATCCCTAAATGAAAGGAAAGGAGGAAGCCCCAGAAAGAATGCTAAATGAAATGGAGGCAACTCAACTATCAGATTTTGAGTTCAAAGCAATGGTTATTAGAAAGATCCATGAGCTCATAATGAGCTACCAGAAACTACAGGGAAGCTGCAATGAACTTACTGCAAACTATATCAACATGAAAAAGGGAATAGAAACTATCAACAAGGGCCAAGAGGAAATGAAGAATACAATTTCTGAACTGAAGAACACTGTAGAAGGAATCAAAAGCAGAATCGATGAAGCAGAAGATCGGATCAGTGAGTTGGAGGACAAGGTAGAAAAAAATACCCAGAAACAGCAAGAAAAGGAAAAGAGGCTCAGAAAGAATAAAGAGGGATTAAGTGGAATGCAAGACAATATGAAATGTAATAATATCTGTATAATAGGGATACCAGAAGGAGAAGAAGAAGAGCAAGGGATAGAAAACCTATTTGAAAAAATAATGATGGAAAACCTCCCTAATTTGATGAGAGAAAAAGTCATACAAATCAAGAAAACATGGAGAGTCCCAATCAAGAGGAACCCAAAGAGGCCCACTTCAAGACACATCATAATTAAAATGACAAAATTCCAAGACAAAGAAAGAATCTTAAAGGCAGCAAGGGAGAAAAAGGAAGTAATATACAAGGGAGCCCTGATAAGGTTAGCAGCTGGACTTCCCAATGGAAACGCTCCAAGCCAGAAAAGAATGGCAAGAAATATTCCAAGTAATGAGAACCAAAGGCCTGCAACCAAGACTACTTTACCCAGCAAGGCTTCAATCAAGATAGAAGGCCAAATAAGGAGCTTCCCAGACAAAAGAAGTCTAAAAGAATACACCTCTACCAAACTGGTTCTGCAAGAGATACTAAAGGGACTGCTTTAAGGAAAGGAAGAGAGAGAGAGAGAGAGAGAGAGAGAGAGAGAGAGAGAGAGGAACACAGGTACAAAAATGGCAATGAATAAGTACCTATCAATAATAACCTTAAATGTTAATGGATTAAATGTTCCAATCAAAAGACATAGAATAGCTGAATGAATAAGAAAGCATGTCCCACACATATGCTGCCTCTAAGAGACCCACCTCAGGACAAAAGACCTACACATACTCAAAGTGAAGGGCTTGAAACAAATTTTCCAAGCAAATGGAGAGAAAAAGAAAGCTGGGGTAGCAATACTCATATCAGACAAAATAGACTTCAAAAGAAGGGCCATAAAGAGAGACCCAGAAAGTCACTTCATAATACTCAAGGGAAGAATCCACCAAGAAGACATAAACATTGTAAATATATATGCACCCAACATAGGAGCACCCAAATACATAAAGAAAATCTTGGAGGACTTCAAGAAAGATACTGACAGCAACACAATATAGTAGGGGATTTTAACACCCCACTGTCAAAAGTGGACAGGTCTTCCAAACAAAATATAAACAAAGATATTGGGGCATTGAACAACACTCTAGATGAAATGGACTTAACTGATATATATAGAGCCGTTCACCCCAAAGAAATTAAATACACATTCTTTTCAAATGCACATGGAATATTTTCAAAGATAGACCACATGATAGGACACAAAACAAGCCTCAACAAATTTAAGAAGATTGAAATCATACCAAGCATTTTCTCAGACCACAAGGGACTGAAACTAGAAACTAACCCCAAGGAGAAAAACCCAAAACACTCAAAATCATGGAGACTGAATAGCATGCTATTAAGCAATGAATGGGTCAAGAATGAAATTAGGGAAGAAATCAAAAAGTTTCCAGAAACAAATGAAAATGAACTCACAACAACCCAAAACTTATGGGACACAGCAAAGACAGTCCTCAGAGGGAAGTTCATAGTGATACAGGCCTACCTAAAAAAGATAGAAACATTTCAAACAAAAAACTTAAACCTACACCTACAAGAACTTGAGGAACAAAGACAGCCCAGAGCAAGTAGAAGGAAGGAAATAACCAAGATCAGAGCAGAATTAAATAACATAGAGACTAAAAGCACAATTCTAAGGATCAGTGAATCCAGGAGCTGGTTCTTTGAAGAGATAAACAAAATTGACAAGCCTTTAAGCAGGCTCATTAAGAAAAGAAGAGAGAGGACCCAAATAAACACAATCAGAAATGAAAGAGGAGAGATTACAACTGACACCACAGAAATACAAAGGATTGTAAGAAATTACTATGAAGAATTGTATGCCAAGAAATTTGAAAATCTAGGTGAAATGGACAAATTTCTAGAAAAATATACTTTTCCAAAACTCAATGAAGAAGCAGAAAGCCTGAACAGATCAATAACAGCAGATGAAATTGAAGCAGTAATCAAAAAACTCCCAACACACAAAAGCCCTGGACCAGATGGTTTCACAGGAGAATTTTACAAAGCATTTAAGGAAGAGCTAACCCTATCCTTCACAGACTATTCCCAGAAATCCAAAATGATGGAAGATTCCTAAACTCTTTTTACAAAGGCAGCATCATCCTAATCCAAAAACCAGATAAAGACACAACAAAGAAAGAAAACTTGAGGCCAATATCGCTGATGAACATAGACGCTAAAATCCTCAACAAAATATTGGCAAACCGCATCCAACAATATGTTAAAAAGATCATACACCATGACCACGTGGGATTCCTCCCAGGGATGCAAGGATAGTTCAATATTCACAAATCAGTAACTGTAATACATCACATAAACAAAAGCAAAGACAAAAATCACATGATCATTTCAATAGATGTGGGAAAAGCATTGGATAAGGTACAGCACCCATTTATGATAAAAACACTCAGCAAAGGGGCAATAGAGGGAGCATTCCTCAACATAATAAAGGCCATATACAAGAGACCTACAGCGAACATCACATTCAATGGGCAAAAACTAAAATCTTTTCCACTAAGATCAGGAACAAGACAAGTTTGTCCACTTTCACCATTTCTATTCAATATAGTATTAGAAGCCTTAGCCACAGCAATTAGACAAGAAAAGGAAATAAAAGGCGTCCAAATCAGAAAGGAGAAAACAAAATTATCATTGTTTGCAGATGACATGATAGTGTACATAGAAAATCCTATAGACTTGGCCAAAAAACTGCTTGACCTAATAAATGAATTTGGCCAAATAGTGGGATACAAAGTCATTACCCAGAAATCAAAGGCATTTTTGTATACCAACAATGAAACAGCAGAAGCAGAAATCAAGAAAAAAATCCCATTTGATATAGCAATAAGTAAAATAAAATGCCTAGGAGTAAACCTAACCAAGCAGGTAAAAGACCTGTACACAGAAAACTACACAACACTGAAGAAAGAAATCAAGGAAGACACAAGCAAATGGAAGTATATACTGTGTTCATGGATTGGAAGAATTAATATCATCAAGATGTCCATATAGCCCTAAGCAATTTACAAATTCAATGCAATACCTATTAAAGTACCAATGGCATATTTCACAGACATAGAACAAACACTTCAAAAATTTATATGGAACTATAAACGACCACAAATAGCTGTAGCAATTTTGAGAAAGAAGAGCAAAGTGGGAGGGATCACAATACCTGATACTAAACTGTATTACAAGGCCACTGTAATCAAAACATCCTGGTACTGGCATAAAAACAGACACATGGACCAGTGGAATAGAACAGAGAGCCCAAAAATAAGCCCATGTCTCTATGGTCAATTAATATTCAACAAAGGGGCCCACAACATAAAATGTTGTAAAAATAGCCTCTTCAACAAGTGGTGTTGGGAGAACCGGACAGCTACGTGCAAAAAAATGAAACTCAAACACCAGCTTACATCATACCCAAAAATAAATTCAAGGTGGATAAAAGATTTAAATATAAGCCGTGACACTATTAAAGTCCTAGAGGAGAATACAGGCAGGAAAATCTCAGGTATTTCACACAGCAACATTTTTACTGATATGTCCCCTAAAGCAAGGGACATAAAGGGAAGAATAAACAAATGGGATCGCATGAAAACAAAAAGGTTCTGCATGGCTAAAGAAAACAGTATTAAAATAAAAAGAGAGCCAACTGTATGGGAAATATATTTGCCAATGATACCTCGGATAAGGATTTAATCTCCAAAATATATAAAGAACTTACATGACTCCACTCTAAGAAGACAAGCAACCCAATTAAAAAATGGGCAAAGGACTTGAACAGACACTTCTCCAAGGAGGACATACAGAGGATCCAGAGACACATGAAAAGATGCTCAATATTGCTAGCTATCAGAGATATGCAAATTAAAAGCACAATGAGATACCACTTCACACCAGTCAGAATAGCCATCATAAACATAGCAACAAACAACAAGTGTTGGAGAGGTTGTGGAGAAAAAGGGACCCTAGTGCACTGTTGGTGGGATTGCAGACTGGTACAACCACTATGGAAAGCAGTATGGAATTTTCTAAGAAAACTAAAAATGGATCTACCTTTTGACCCAGTAATTCCACTGCTCAAATTATATCCTAAGAACCCTGAAACACCAATCCAAAAGAACCTATGCACCCCAATGTTCATAGCAGCACAATTTACAATAGCCAAGTGTTGGAAGCAACCTAGGTGCCCATCAGTAAATGAGTGGATCAGGAAACTATGGTACATTTGCAGAATGAAATTCTATGCAGCAGAAAGAAAGAAGGAGCTCCTACCCTTTGCAACAGCATGGATGGAACTGGAGAGCATATGCTAAGTGAAATAAGCCAGGCAGTGAAAGACAAATATCATATGATCTCACCTTTAACAGGAACCTAATCAACAAAACAAACAAAGAAGCATAATATAACCAAAGACACTGAAATTGAGAGCAGGCTGACAGTGACCAGAGGGGAGAGGGGAGGGATGATCAGGGGAAATGGGGAAGGTTTTACAGGAACAAGTATAAAGGACACATGGAAAAAAACTAGGGCAGGTGGAAATGGGAAGGAGGTGGGAAGGGCTGGTGCAGTGGCCTGCGATGGGAATAAAAGACAGAAAACTGTACAATAACAACAATTAAAATAAGAAAAACAGATTCTCTCTGTGATCCTGGTCCAATTGGGTTAACTTCTAGCATGCCCTTGATCCCCATCCTCACTCACTCTCTCTTCATTTCTGTTTAATAGCACTAAGTGCATTAGCCTTCTAATTGATCTCCTAGACAAAATTGCCAGTCACTCCCCACACTAAGTCACTCAGCACCTGGAATTATCTCATTAAACCTGAATCTGATTTTGCAACTAACTGCCCTACTGGAAAAACTTGATTTCTTGGCAACTGCTTTCACCTGGCCTAGGGCTCCAGACCCACCCTCTCAAACTGCCCACCCTGCACACACCTTATGCATTTATTTCCTCCTTCCCACACACTTTGGGCACAATAACGTGTGTTGCTTTTAATTTTTTTTATAATCACCACATGTATATGCCCATTCCCGCTCCCTAGAATGCCCTTATCCTCCTCCTCTGTTTGACAAACCTACATCAGCCTTCAGTACGCAGTTCAAGTGACACCTCAGCACGTCTTTCTTGGCTCTGAGGATGGATTTGTCTTTTCATAATAATTATGGAGTAAATATTTCTAGATTACAGCTGGATTTTTCTTTTGAAGGCTTTTCTGGAACTTTCAGATCAAATCGATGAGCAGCCCTGTTATTGGCAGGCTCATGCTTGAAAATGAATCTCCTCTTGGTATCCTTGGAGGTTCACATGTGTCCTTGCACTATTTTTTTAATCCAAAGATATGTTTCTATTTATTTCTTTAGAGAGAGAGAGAGAGAAGACAGAGAGAGAGAGAAACATTAATGTGAGAGGGAAACATAGGTCCTTTGGCTCCCATACAAGCCTTTATTGGGGATGTTACCTGCAGCCTTGGTATGTGCTCTGACCAGGGATCAAACCTGCAAAATTTTGGTGTATGGGACAAAGCTCCAACCAACTGAGCCACCTGGCCAGAATTCCTTGGACCATTTTTTTCATATGAATGTTAAAACAATAGGAACTATGGGAAAGTTCACATTTTACCTTAGGCAAAAGCTTACCTTCTTTTGTACTTGCAAGTTCTTAAAAAGTCTCTTGCTGGAAGCTTGTCTACTTACTCAGCCACAGGTAAATTAAAACAAAAACTTGGAGCCACTTGGACATGTAACCATTACTCCCTTAAAACATTTTCCAAAGCATCTTTTGATCATTTAGACACCAGTAAGATCTCCCTCCAGTGTGTTCAACAGAGTTTCTATGCGGCAAAAAGCTTTACTAGGCAATCCCAGGGGGAAATTCATTAAACTGGGAGAAAATTAGTGGGACAAAATCCACATGAAGTGATAACTGATGGCATCGTATTCTGATTCTGTAGGACTTTCTGCCCTTCCAATTTCTTTTTAAAAAACATTTTTTTGTTCAATTACAATTGTCCCCATTTTCCCCCATTGCTCTCTTCTACTCTGCTCACCCACCCCTCTCCCACATTCAATCTCCCCTCCTGTTGTCTGTCCATGGGTCCTTTATACATGTTTCTCGACTTGACTCTTCCCCTCTTTCCCCCATTATTTCCCTCCACCCGCCCCTCTGGTCACTGTCAGTTTATTCCTTCTTTCCATGTGTCCGGTGCTATTTATCTTGCTGTTTGTTTTGTTCATTAGGGTCCACTTACAAGTGAGATCATATGGTATTTGCCTTTCATGCCTGATTTATTTCACTTAGCATAATACTGTCTAGTCCCATCCATGCTGTTGTGAAGGGTAGGAGCTCCTTCTTTCTTTCTGCTTCATAGAATTCCATTGTGTAAATGTACCACGGTGTTTTGATCCATTCATTTACTGACGGGCACTTAGGCTGATTCTAGCACTTGGCTTTTGTTAATAATGCTGCTATGAATGAACACTGGGGTGCAGAGGTTCTTTTTGATTGGTGTTTCATGAATCTTAGGGTATAATCCAAGCAGTGGAATCACCTTGTCAAAAGGCAGTCACATTTTTAGTTTTTTGAGGAAATTCCATACTGCCTTCCACAGTGGCTGCACCAGTTTGCATTCCCACCAACAGTGCACTAGGGTTCCCTTTTCTCCACAACCTCACCAGGGCTTGTTGTTTGTTGCTTTGCTTACGATGGCCATTCTCACTGGTGTGAAGTGGTATCTCATTGTGGTTTTAATTTGCATCTCTCTGATGGCTAGTGATGCTGAGCATCCTTTCATATGTCTCTGGGCCCTCTGTATGTCCTCCCTGGAGAGGTGTCTATTTAGATCCTTGGCCCAGTTTTTAATTGCATTGTTCATCTTCCTGGAGTGGAGTTGTGTGAGTTCTTATATATTTTGGAGATCAAACCCTTGTCTCAGGTATCACTAGCAAATATATTTTCCCATACAGTTGCTTCCCTTTTCAATTTGCTGATGTTTTCTTCAGCTGTGCAGAAGCCTTTTAATTTGATGAAGTCCCATTTGTTTATTCTTTCCTTTATGTTCCTTGCTCTAGGGGACATATCAGTGAAAATATTGCTGCATAGAATATCTGAGATTTTCCTGCCTATGTTCTTCTCTAGGACTTTCATGTTGTCATGACTTATATTAAAGTCTTTTATCCATCTTGAGTTTATTTTTGTGTATGGTACAGGTTGGTGGTTGAGTTTCATTTTCTTTCATGTACCTGTTCAGATCTCCCAACACCACTTGTTAAAGAGGTTATGTTTACTCCCTTTGATGCTCCTGCCCCCTTTGTCAAATATTAATTGACATAGAGACTTGGGTTTATTTCTGGGCTCTCTATTCTGTCCTATGATCTATGTGTCTGTTCTTTGCCAGTACCAGACTGTTTTGATTACAGTGGCCTTGTAATATAGTTTGATATCAGGTATGGTGATCCCTCCTACTTTGTTCTTCTTCCTCAAAATTGCTGAGGCTATTCAGAGTCATTTATGGTTCCATGTAAATTTTTGAAATATTTGTTCTGTATCTGTGAAATATGTCTTGGTATTTTAATAGGGGTTATGCTGAATCTATAGATTGTTTTGGGTAGTATGGACATTTTAATGATGTTAATTCTTCCAATCCATGAACACGGTATATGCTTCCATTTGTTTGTGTCTTCCTTAATTTCTTTCTTCAGTGTTGTGTAGATTTCTGAGTACAGGTCTTTTACCTCCTTGGTTAGGTTTATTCCTAAGTACTTTATTTTTCTTGTTGCTGAAGCAAATGGGATTTTCCCCTAGTTTCTGTTTATCATTTTTCATTGAGAGTGTACAAAATGCCTTTGATTTCTGAATACTGACTTTGTATCACACTGTTTTGCCAAATTCACTTATTAGGTTGAATAGTGTTTTGTTGGAGTCTGTTGGGTTTTCTATGTACACTATCATGTCATCCAGAAACAATGACAGCTTCATATCCACCTTTCCAATTTGGATCCCTTTTATTTTTTTCTGGTCTGATCACTGTGGCTAGAACTTACAATACTATGTTGAATAGAAGTGGTGAAAGCAGGCACCCTTGTCTTGTGCCTGATCTTAGGGGAAAGTTTTTAGTTTTTACCTGTTGCATATGAAGTTGGCTGTAGGTTTCTCATAGGTGGCCTTTATTACATTGAGGTATACTCCTACTATTCCCACTTTGCTGAGTGTTTTTGTCATAAATGGGTGCTGTACTTTATCAAATGCTTTTTCAGTACCTATTGATATGATCATGTGTCTTTGGTCTTTCATTTTGTTTATGTGATGTATCATTTTTATTGACATGCAAATATTGTGCTATCCTTGCATCCCTAGGGTGAATCCCACTTGATTGTACTGTATGATCTCTTTAATGTATTGCTGGATCTGGTTTGCCAATATTTTGTTGAGGATTTCAGCATCTATGTTCATCAGAAATAATGGCCTGTAGTTTTCTTTCTTTGTTGTGTCTTTATCTGGTTTTGGGATTAGGATGATGCTGGCCTCATAAAAAAAATTAGGGAACCTTCCCTGTTCTTGTTTTTTTTTTTTGAATAGTTGAGAAGGACAGAGGTTAACTCTTCCTTAAATGTTTTGTAAAATTCTCCTGTGAAATGAAACTGTCTGGTCCCAGGATCTTGTGTGCCAGGAGTTTTTTGATTACTGCTTCAATTACACTAGGTGTTATCAGCCTGTTCAAGCTCTCTGCTTCTTCCTATTTCAGTTTTGGAAGATTATCTTTTTCTAGAAATTTGTCCATTTCACTGAGGTTTTCAACTCTTGATATGTTGTTGATCATAATGATTTTTTACAATCCTTTGTATTTCTATGGTATGTGTTGGAATTTCTCCTCTTTTGTTTCTGATTTTATTTATTTGTGTCCTCTCCCTTTTTTCTTGATGAGTCTGGTTAAAGTCTTCAATTTCATTCATCTTTTTTAAAGAACCAGCTCCTGGATTTATTGATCTTTTGAATTGTTCTTTTAGTGTATGTCATTTAATTCTGCTCTACTCTTATTACCTCACTTCTACTTGTTCTGGGCTGTCTTTGTTGTTGTTTCTGTAGTTCTTATAGATGTAGGGTTAGATTGTTTATCTGAGATTTTTCTATCTTTTTTTAGGTAGCCCTGTATTACTATGAACTTCCCTCTTAAAATGGCCTTCACTGTGTCCCATAGGTCCTGGGCTATTGTGTGTTCATTTTCATGTTTCCAAATACTTTTTTATTTCTTCCTTGATCTCGTTGCTAACCTATTCATTGTTTAGTAACATGCTATTCAGTCTCCATGAATATGACTGTTTTTGAGGTTTTTTCATTGAGGTTGGTTTCTAGTTTCAAGCCATTGTGTTCCAAGAAAAGGCTTGAGAAGATTTCAATTTTCTTGAATTTGTTGAAGCCTGTTTTGTGTCCTGTCACATGATCTATCTTTGAAAATGTTCCATATGCATTTGAAAAGAATGTGTATTTTGCTTCTTTGGGTTGAACAATTCTGTACATATCAATTAATTCCATTTGATCTAGTGCATCATTCAGTGCCACAATATCCTTTTGAAGATCTATACTTTGTTGACAGTGGGGTGTTAAAACTCCCTGCTTTGAGAGTGTTGCTGTGTATATCTTTCATTAAGTCCTCCAAGATTTTCTGTATATATTTGGATGTTCCTATGTTGGGTGCATATATTTTTACAATGTTTATGTCTTCTTGATGGATTCTACCCTTGAGTATCATGAAGTATCCTGTGTTGCTTTTTATGGCCTTTGTATTGAAATCTATTTTGTCTGATATAAGTACTGCTACCCTGGCTCCGCCCCTCCGCCCCATTCTGATTGCTTGGAGTATTTCTTTCCAACCCTTCACTTTCAGTCTTTGTAGCTCTTTTGTTCTGTGGTGGTCTCTTGTAGGTAGCATATGTGTGGGTCATGTTTTTTTATCCATTCAGCTTCCCTCTGTCTTCTGATTGGAGCATTTAATCAATTTACATTTAAAGTCATTATTGATAGGTACTTATTCATTGCCATTTTCCCCTTTGTACCTGTGTTCTTCTCTCTCTCACTCCTTTTCTTCCTGTTCTTAAAGCAGTCCCTTTAGCATATCTTGCAATGCTGATTTGGTGGAGGTATATTCTTTTACCCTTTTTTCTGAGGTACTCCTTATTTTGCCTTCCATTTTAAATGGGAGACTTGGTGGGTAGAGTATTCTTGGCTGCTGTTCTTTGCTTTTTATTATTTGGAATATTTCTTGCCAGTCCCTTCTGGCTTGTAATGTTTCTGTTGAGAAGTCAGCCACTAGCCTTATCGGGGCTCCCTTGTATGTTGCTTCCTGTTTCTCCCTTGCTGCCTTTAAAATTCTCTCTCTGTCTTTGAATTTTGCCATTTTAGTTATGATGTGCCTTGGAGTGGGCCTCTTTGGTTTTATCTTGATTGAAACCCTCTGTGCTTCCTGGACTTGTGTGACTTTTTTCCTCATCAAATTAGGGAAGTTTTCCATGATTTCCTTTTCAAACAGGTTTTCTATCCCTTGCTCCTCTTCTTCTGGTATCCCTATGATACAGATACTATCATATTTCATATTGTCTTGCAGCTCCTTTAACCCCTCTTTATTCTTTTTGAGTCTTTTTTGCTTTTCTTGTTCTTTCTGGAAGTTTTTTTTTCTACCATGTCCCCAAGCTCACTGATTCAATACTCTGCTTCATGTAGCTTGATTTTGATTCCTCCTACTGTGTTCTTCAAATCAAAAATTGTATTCTTCATTTCCTCCTGGCTCTTATTAATAGTTTCTATGTCCTTTTTCATGCTGATGCTGTTCTCACTAAATTCTTTGTAGCTTCCCAGTAGTTTTTTTTGTAATTCTCACTGAGTTCATTGAGCTTCCTTATAGCCATTGTCTTGAACTCAGTCTTATAGTTTACTTGCCTCTGTTTCATTTAGCACTCTTTCTAGGGATTCCTCCTTATCTTTTGATTGGGGATTGTTTCTTTGTCTTCGCATTTTAGAGAATACCCTTCTTGTTGGTTTCTGCTTCTTAAATTGATCTGCTTTCCCTCTCTGTTTTTGTGAAGAACTTCGATGGTAGGAGACCTGTGGGATTCCTTGGGGTAGTTTCCTTGGTCTCTCAAACCTGGTGCTCTTGGAATGCCCTCTATGGCATTCTGGTTGGTTCTGTGGATGCAATAGGGTTTAGATTACTGTTGGGTCCTTCTTTGGTGGATCCTTTCCTCCAGCTGGTTGACTGAGGGTCACACCACCCACTGTATTTTGTGTGCTGTTGCTGGAACGAAACTGCACAGCCCAGGATAGAAGCCAACACTCACAGACATACCTCCCACCAGCAATCCCCTGGCCAACAGCAAATGAACCAGTATTAACAGGAGTGTGAAGATGTTAAGACCAATATAAGACAGGAGAAATGAATATGAGATGACCGAGTGACAGGAAAATGATTTTGAATGAGTGGAGAGAGGATCACGAACAAGGGCATGGAATCAGAGCAATGTGGAGAGAGAAAGTAAAATTTACATCACAAAAAGGGAATGAAGGAGGCAGAATGGAGTAAGAGAAGGGAAGCATACAGTATTAGGTTTAAACAGAAATTACAAAAAGATTGAGATAGAGAAAAAGGGAAAAAAAGTAAATTAATAATAGTAAAAAAAATGAACCAAATTGGAAAAAAAGTCCACCACAGCACTATGAACAACAAATGAGCCAAGATTAATATAAGTGAGATGGGAATAAGAGGGGAAAAAGAAAGAAAAGCTTAAGAGATAGGTAGAGGAAAGAGAAGTGATTTTGAGATGATAGAGGGAGAGAAAATACTAAGAGTTAAGAATGAAAATCAGGCTAATACAGGAAAAAATTAAAATTTGAGATAAAAAAGAAAGAGCAGGATGAAGGCAGAATGGAGTAGGAGAGGGGAATGGTAAAATTTCCAATTTGAAATACAAGGATAGTAAGATCTATAGTTAAAATTGTAAAAAAAAAAAAAAATTCAACCGTAACTACCCTACCCACAACTAAGGAGCAAAGATTGCTAAAGGTGGAGAGTGAGCACTGGTATTTTATGAGCAGGAAAAAGAATATGAGCTGGCCATGGACAAGAAAATCCCTTTTGAGAGGCTGGACAGGGAAGAAATAGTAAGAGTGTGGAATGGAAACAAATTGTAGCAAGAGAGAAAACAAAATTTAAAATGAAAATGTAAGAGGAAGGAAGATGGTAAAATGGGGTAAGAGAAGGGAGGAGCGAAATATGAAACTTAAAATAAACTATAATATAGAATCCAGTGACTTAATATATACAAAATTGAAGGACAAGAAATGAATGTTAAAAAACTATTCAGGAAAGAAATTATTGCAAATCATAGAGAAGACTTCGATGGATTTCATCTTGGTAGTATCTAGTATTTACCACTGTTCTTTCATTTTGGATCTGCCTTTGGTGATGTCAGATGGTGTTCCAATCTGCCCTTAGGCAACCTGTTCAAGACTACCAGAGATCTATCACCTATGGCTGACTCCTTCAGTTGTTGATCTAGTCACTCTGCCCTGAGTAGTCAGGCTTAAGCACAACAGGATGGGGCCCAGTAGCTTTTGGGGATCAGGGCTATTGCTTCCTCTCAGGCTGATGCCACTCAGAATGGGGTGGTCTGCCTGAGCAAGGTGGCTCCTGCAGTATGGGGGATGACTCAGCACCAGGATTCTGATGGCTACTCTCTCAGTCCTCTCCCCAAAGTCATTAACCCTAGTCTCTCCTCAAGCATCTCTAGACCACTCTGTGCCCCCTCCTTCTTTGCCAAAGCCCAGTAAGTGGCTGAAAATAAAAATTTATGCATTGACCCTTTAAACACCTCTCTGCCTCTCTAGTCATCCATCTCTGGTAGAGAAAAGCCCTGCCATTTTTCGCAGCTGGATGTTATCTGTATACTTTTTGAGCTCTGTTGCTGTAGGCTGGGGAGCCCAGCTTGTGGTTTAGACCCCACACTTCTCAGGGGGATCCTCCCTGTCCCTGAAATATTCCTCTGGCACTTCAGCTGCCACCCGTGAGAGCCCAGCCAGTCCTCTTGCATTTCTTCTGCACTCCCTACAAGTCACGTTGTGTTGAAACTGTTTATTCCATCTGTGTATGGTTATAAGGCTTCTCTCTCACTATTATTCAGTTGTTTATCCTGGATGATTTCTCCACAATTTAGTTGTAATTCCAGTTTGGTCCTGGGAGGAGGTTAGTGTAACTTCCACTCATTCCTCCGCCATCTTGGATCCTCTTCCCCTTCAACTCCTGAATCTCATTTTGCTGCTAGTGGAAAACATGATCTTTCACAGAGTGGCATGGAAAACATTCCATGGACCCATGTATGAGAGATTGTGGCATAGTAGGATCTATTTGGGTGGAAATAGAAGGCTGCCCCTGGGTTCCCAATGTCTCATCTGTGTCCTTCCTACCATAGAGAAAGTATAATCTTGTCTTCATCAAGGCCAAAACAAAGGTCAGTGCCCAGGGTTTCTGTTTCATATTAAAACTTAGTCCTTTGTGGCCTGTGCAGTCTGCCACGGGCCTCAGGCAGAAGCTGGACTGACCCACATAATTGCTATAGAGAGAATGCTATAGAGTGAACTGGTGGGGAAGCATGTGGCCCACCGGGCAAGTGAGAGAAGAAGGGCTTTGTCTTTGTTAGGCTGAGCTTGAGCTTGGGAAGGACCAGGCACTTTTTCAAAATAACCAATCAATTTCCTAAGCTTTCATGGGCTTCTGATGGGCCAACCTCCTAACCAATCTGTTCTTTTTCCAATCTAGACTGACAGGGCTCTACGCTTGCCTTCTTGGCTCCTATTACGTATCTCATAGAAGCACCTCCCCCTGCACCTTTTGACTTTCACTGCACATGTGCTTACCTCCCCCCTGTTCTTCTAGACAGTGTGGTACTGGAGGGTGGGGTGTTTCCTATACGGGGGAAGGGAGAGGTCTTAATCCTCTTGGCTGGACAATGCTGCAATCCCCTGGAATGCATGAAGATGTAGCTTCTCAGTGAAGGAAGTAGGCTTCTTAATTTTTTATTCCTTTTGCTTCCTTTCTTTATTAATACCTAGCTACCTGCCCACCCCCAAAACTTAAGCTACATGAAGTATTTCTACTATAGTTATTATACTTGTGTTCTGATACAGTAGACACAAAAGACCCAGGAATCATTTTTTTCATTGTTTCTAAAATTTATAAGTATTGGTATTATTTAATTTGTCCAAAGTTCTTCCCCGCCCTTAATGCTTCTGCACCTCAAACAGGTCCATTATTGGATTAAATTTTTTTCAGACCCAATCAACCTCACACATCCTGGATAATGAGTAAGTAGACACAGAGATGCTTGCTTTCTGAACTGGAAACACAGTCATTATGTGGCTGAAGAGAGTTACCCTTAATTCTCAGGCAAATGAAAGAGAGCTGGAAAAGGACTCTGGTGTGAATGATTAGATCAAATGTAATTCTTTGCCCCACATCAGTTGGTTTTCTACAAATGCACATCTTGTGATGGTAAGAGTTCTCTGGATGTCTACACTATTCCTTCTCAAGGCCACCTCTCATTAGCAACAAATTGTAAGAAAAAAATTTCTTTGATTTTGGCCACTTTATCTTTCAAGATCTCTCTATGGCAAGTCAATTAAATAAAATGGCAACTCACCCACCCTCTGACATCATACTAGCAAAGGTTTATGCCTATTTCATTTATTCCAGCAGCAGAGGGTAATTTTCTAGGAAGCCAAGCTAGGCAATGGTTCCAAAATCTGATTAGTATCCAGCCTAGGGGGCGATTCTCTGCATCCAGACTTCCTGTGTGACCCTGATCTTCAGGTCTCTGGAGGAATTGGGGTCTCGAAGAGTATTTTATAAAAAGTTCTCGAAGTCAGTTAGATGATTACTTGAATTTAAGAACCACTTGCCTAGTAGTTTGTTTAGGGGTTTTCAAAGCTACTCTTCCTTGGGAAAGTTGTAAAAAAGTTCATATTTAATGTCTACTTCCATGGGTCTCTGATTTCCGGGTGGGGTATACAAATTGGCATTTTTAACCAGCCTGCACAGGTATTTATGAAACAGGTGGTGGTCAGTGTACTTCTCTTTAAGAAACACTGTTCCATGTAGGGTTTGGCAACTAGGGAGCAGAAGAGGCAAATAATGTGACCCATATGAAGCTCAGCAGTGGCCTGTCTAGGTTCGGTTTTATAGGTCTTCAAAACACCCCATTAATCTGTGCCTACACAAGACCAGGGAGACAGAGGGTGTAGAGAGCATGCCTGTCACGGAAGAGCTGGGATTTCTGGCATATCTTGCTCAGTACTAGGTTAGGAGAATCCCAGTGGAAAAACAGAGCCAGACAGATGCTCATCTCCACCTCCTGATCTATTTTTAACAGCTTGACTCTGGGGTCTCCCTGTCTTGCTTGCCTCCCTTTCCCCAATTTGATTTTGGCTCCAACTTCTACTGTTCTGCTAGAATGATTTTTATAAGAGGTAAATTGTGTTTCTCTATGGCTTCAACATCCTCAAATCTCTACAGCAAATCTCCTCAATAACTTAGACTTACCATGTCCTCTGCAAAGGATTTCATGCTCTCCGTCACACAGCTGTCCTCGGGTTTCCAGCTTGACCCTCCACTGATCATGTGGGTGGGTAAAGACTTGCTTCTGCCTGACACATCCCTTCCATGACTGTTGCCTGGACTCTTCAACTTTCAGTCTCAGGACGAAACGTGATTCATTCTGTCAAGGCTTCTGTGACATTCCCAAGCAAAACTGTGATTCCCTCTGAATTTTGTACATTCCTGCACCATAGTACACGTGATTGTATGTCACATTTATTATTGTAAAGCCTGGCCTTCCCCAGAGACTGTGACCATGTTTTAATGTTATTATCGCTAATACTAATAAAGTTAAAAGTCCTAAGAATTGTTATCATATATTAGCTAATTATTATTGCAAGGTTCTGCCCTTTATGCTTTATGTGAATTACCTCAAACTTTTTAACACCCTATAGAAAAAACAAGCTAGTGTAGAACACATGCTGTCTGACTCTACACTAAGCACTTTGCATTCAGGAGGCACTTAGCAAATATTTGTTGAATGGATAAATCATTGATGTATTGATATAAATAAATAAATGTGCCAACTGTTCCAGAAAGATTGGTAATTTCTAAATTATGGATGCAGTCAACTACCAAGTGATCTCCAGAGCAGTTCCTGGACAGTATTTCTATTTATAGAGAAAGAGGGAAAAAGTAACTAGAAGTGTACATGTATGTTATCCTCTAAAAATTGCTTTTTTAACAGTAAGCAAAAATACAAAAATATGTTTTTATAAAATTAACTTAAAATCATAAAAACGTTGCCCCGGCTGGATAGCTTAGCTGGCGAGAGCATCAACTCAGTATGCCAAGGTTGCAGGTTAGATCCTCAGTCAGGGCACATACAAGAATCAACCAATGAATGTATAAATAAATAGAACAACAAATCTCTCTTTCTCTCCAATTAAAAAAAAAATCAAAACGTAAAGTTACCACATGCCTTTTTCTATATACTTAGATTTTTTCTAAGTATATAGAAATTTGCATTTCTAAATCATATTATTAGGCAAGTACTGAACAGTCAACAAGAATAATGTACTTTTAAGAAGATCTGTTCACTAAGGTTTTATGTAACATATTTTTGCAGCTACGAAACTCTTGGGTTGCCCTCTGGACTATTGTTCTGTGGTTTTTTTAATAAAGTGTTATTTCTGAGTAAAGACAATACTTGTATGAGAAGAAAAAAATGGTTGTGGAAAGTGAGACGGTCTCATTGACTTGATTGAAAATAGTCCATGTTCTGTAAGTCCCGAGGAACTCAGAAGTGTGTCAAAGGACAAGGAGAAAAAAAATGCCTAGAAAGGACTGAGGACAATAGTCCTGGGCATGATTTGGGAAGAAGCAAGAGTGATTTGGAGGACTTGGCAAGATAACTGGGAAAAAGGTCGAGGGCTGAAGGAGTTGTTTCCAAGTTTTAGGGTGACTGGGAATCAGGGCCCTGGAGAAACTCAAGTGAGGGGAAATTGTGCTCTGGCAACCCTGGAAATTCTTGAGCTTCCAGTCTCGCCTGTTAATATTGTTGAAAGGATGCTGCCTCCTTCCTTTGGCTAAACCAGGAAAGATTTAATTTTTTTTTTAAAATAAAACTCAGACATATTATGGCAAAGCACAAAGAAAAAAATAAGTAGTTTTTTTTTTATTTAACATTAGACCTTTTTCCCTAAGCCAGAACTCTTTTCTTTGAAGATTTAAGAAATAATTAAGAAAATTTGATGGAACATAAGTACACGTATACATCAAGAAATATCTTAGCATAATAACATACATATTAAAACTATTACTCAATGATTGTCTGAATAAGCACAGGCTTTAAGGTATAAATAATTTATAATTGCAACATTTTAAAAAATTATTTTATTGTTGTTCAATTACAGTTGTCTGCATTTTTCCCCCCACCACTCCCCACCACCCCAGCCAAATGCAACAGTTTTTTAACCAAAACATTAAATAATTTTTTGAGAAGGAAAATAGGAGATTAAGGAAATCCTTGGGAAAAAAGTCAACTTATGTCAAAGTAATTCATGATTCCTCACACACATACATAATGGCTAATTCAGTCAGAAATCACCAAGGGGCTGACTCCGCTTGTTTAGGATGGCACTGCTGCTGGCTGGAGGTTTTCATTTGCCAGTCTCTGATGCTGGGAGTGATTTTTAATAGAGGAGTTCAAAGGTGTTTTCAGCATTTCTATTTGTTGATATGCCCCTGCTGAAAGACTGATGTCTTTGTGTAGGAAAACAATTATTCTTGATGGATGACTTGCTCTGTGCAACACAGATGATCAGGGGGCTGCTTCACGGTTTACATAGCCCCGGGAGGGCTATGAGAATTCTGGTCAAAGGGTCCCAACGGAAATCATAACGCTAGGAAACAGAATCTGGTTTCCTGAATTTTACATCACATTTTATACGAGCTTTTTCTCTATGGTTCTTCCACATTAAAGAAACTCCTTTGCTACTGAAAGGCATCTTTCATTATTGTTGCATAGTTAAATAATTAAGTATGTAAGTAGGTTTGCACTTAATTTATTAAGCTGCCTGCTTCTCTGACTGATAAACCATTCATGTAACATGGTCTTTAATGTAAGTAAGGCACTCTCTAATATTGACACACTAACGAGAATGAGCATTCTAAGAGAGTTAGAATCACAGTAAGTCTTTTTTATCTCACAAAATATAATATTTTAAGGCTACTTCCTATACAAAAAAATCTTCTTTTGAACTGTAAGTGCAAACTCTCAACCTTCCAGAAGGGTCAAATGGAAAAACTATATTTTGTAAGGTCTTGATTGGTTTCGAGAGAGTAGTTATGACCAAAGTTTAGTGACTATAATTTTCCTGCCTTATTATTTGGGAAGCAGATGAAAATATATGATTTGAAGATGTATACTCCACCTCTCTCTACTGAAATTTGAAAACGTTTAACCACTTCCTCTAAGAGAAGTTGCTCCAAGTTCTTCATTCATACCCTGTTTCATTTTTCCAGTAGAAGACGGTGAACAGTAATATTTGTGCATAATGCTACTTATTCTTCATTCAGTTCATTTGCCTTTCCTAAGCCAGGTCCTTGATGATCTTGGATAGATGGTCAGATATTCGGTCTTGCACCAAATATGTGTTGAGTGACTACCGACTGCTCTGGATAGAGCTCAAATATGTGTTGAGTGACTACATATGTGTGTGGTGTTCTGGCTCTGGTTCTGGTACTTAAGTTTGTGTTCTGTTGGTACTTATCTTGTGCCCATGTTGACTATTTCAAATTATAAGTCCCATTGAAAGTAAGCCCCATTTTAAGCCAGTTCCACTGAGAGGATATAGAAAATCTCACCTACTGTTGGTGAGAGTTTGAAGAGCCATTCAATCGTGTTCATCAACATTTAAAATGTGTACGCCCATTGGCCCTTCAACTCTTCCTGTAGGCATTTATTCTACAGAAATATTAACACAAATAGACAAAGATACATATTTATAAGGATGTTAACTAAAAAATGAGCAATAAAAAGTTAAGGTGTTGGTTAAAATATGGCACATAAATAAATAAAATATTTGGTGGCAATGTTTAAAAATGAGACGTGTTTATATTAACTGACATGAAAAGATGACTACGGTATTTTACGAATTGAAGATAAAAGTTATGGAAGTGTATATATGTACAAAGTCTTGACATATTATGCAATGTCTTTAATAAAAATGTATATTCATATTCCATGTGTTTACATATATCTAAATTAAAGAACTGGAAGAATGTTAATTAAATCATTAAAAGTGGCGATCTGGAGAGTGGAACAATGACTTTCTCCTCTATGTTTATATTGTTTGAATTTTTATATCAAACATGTATTAATTTTTAAAAATAGTAAAGTATTACCATTTGGGGAGGAAATCTTTCCACAGTGAAAGAAGAAGGTGTTAAGATGGTATCATCTCTTGAGAAAAAAAGTCTTATTCTGAACCACGGATATCCAGAAAGCTCATTTTATTTATTTATTTTTAAGAAAACTCATTTTAAATTTCATAAATTTCTGTGCTGTTAACAAACTTTTACTCCACAATTATTGCTGGAAAAAGGTCAACCTTTTGAGAGTTCAAAAGCCAAAGACAATTGAGAGTAAGACTATTCTACACCAGAGAAAATGTTCAAGTTCTTCCCAGCCCAGGACTCACATCCTCAAGTATGGGTTTGTATTCTAGATGCATAATAATATTAAATAATAATAATTATTATTATTATCACTATTACTACTATTACTAGCTGCCACATTTGAGCTACTTATATGCTAGGCAACATGCAAACATATTCAACATTCAAGATTACTAATTTAAAAATTACCATCAAATATAGCTTTCCAGTTTTACAGATGAGGAAGCTGAATGTCATAGAAATTAATTAGTTTGCCAAAGGTCAGAAGCTGGTGAATAGTGGAAATAGAATTTCAAGGATGTAACTCCAGAGCTCACGGGTCTTTCTGCTACTTAGCACTGTTTGAAAATATCACATGAAAATATCACAATAATGTTGGTGTTTCTTGAACAAAAATTTTAAAGTAATAACAAAATGATAAGGAATTATCTTCATAGCATAAAATCATTATTGCGAATTTTGTAGCAGGGGTAACAATATTTAAATTGGAGAATCTTGGCAAGCTGCTGCGTAAGTGCAGGAATGCACATTTCACCCAGTGAGAGGGAACTTTTGTCAAGAAGGAAGTTAACACCCAGATGGCAAATATAATTCCCAGATGCCTGACATTTGTGCTTTTCACTAGACCAGAGTTCACTGAAGCAGGGGGAGGGGAAGTCCCATGCAATGTCTCCCCCTCCCCCCAAAAAGAATACTAGTATTTCCTTGTAATCAAAATCACTTTGGAATGAACTGCCCTGCTCTATCTGTTTATCAGCCTCAAGTCACAGCTGGGGCTTGACTCGCGTTCCTGCTCCTTCGTGTTCTCACTGCAGCACTCAGCTCTCAATTTGTCTGCAGGCTCAGCCATCCTGAGCACATTCGCTCTCTTCCCCTTCTCCCCTCTTCCTTCTCTCCTTTTTTCTTTTTTCTCCTTTGCGTTCTGTTCCTTCCTCTCCCTGACCTCGTCCTCCTCCTTCTCTCTCTTCAACATGATTTCTTAAGTGCCAGCACTGGACCAGAAAAACTGTGCCCACTGTCGACCCAAAACATACCAATGCACAGTCTAGTCTTGGGGAAGCTCTGGGTCCTCAAGGGCCTCTCCATTTCTTTGCTCATTCCTCTGCCCGGGCATGAAGCACAGAGACCAGCCCTTATGAGACATTGCACGACAACATGGCTGAGTATCTTCTTTGCATTTGGTTCTGCTTATGTAATTTCCATCACAGAATCTGAGTGCAATTTGAAAAAGCGTATGAGATGCAAGGGGGCTGAGGTTGGTAAACGTGAAGTGATGAACAGAAGTCTAGAAAAGACAGGGGTGCCCCTTCCTTGTGGATTAGAGTTTCAACAGGCACGAGTGGCAGTTTCCAAGGCCCAAGAGCTTCGGGGCCCAGACAGGACCTTGTTGCATGGCGGACACCCACACCTGAAGTCTTTCCCTTGACAAATCACTTCGGAGATTAATCGGGATCTTTTTGTAAAATGCAAATACTTCCGGTGATATTATACTATTACCTATCATTTATAGCTTAGTATGCTTTAAATCAATCTGATTAATTTTTCTCCTAATTCAAAATGAACTTTACGGAATGACCACATTGTACAGAATGCTACCCCCCCAAGGAGTTCATAGCCAGTTGTCAAAGGAGGAGTAACTGAATGTTAAATGAACACAAAGAAGAGAAGAAACCTGATGTGTGTACGTATCTGTATGTTTCTGCTTGTCTGCTGGACATTGTCTTGGTGATGCATTCTGCTCTCACAACCGGTTCAGTTGTACATTCCTTTCTTGTGTTTCTAGGTTATTTTTTTTTTTTTTGCTATAAGGACACTTTTTCTCTTGCCTAAAGACAAAGGAAGGCACATGCTATGTTCGGAAAGCACTCTGCCAGTTCTTTCGTTGGTTCCTACTTGCATGCGCTGCACTGTGGGTGCAGACTCACGTGATGGGTCAGAGGGCAAGGGAAGAAGGCACACACACACACACACCAGAAACCACGGCACCCGACTGCTAGCAGCCACCGCGTTCCACCTGGAGCACAGTGTGCTGGCTCACTCACTCTTTCTACGATGTTCACCATTTTGAGGTCGAAGGGTCAATGATCAATCACTGTGAGCATATTTTCAATGAATGGTACGCAAACTAGCACCATTCATCTTAAGACTAGGATGAGAAATGGAAAACAGTTCTCACGTTCAGTGTCCCCAGCACTCTATGGGGCTGGAGGAGAACCAAATCCCTGAAATATCCCTAAACTTCCCCTCGGCATTTCATCTTAGGACTCTAACAAAGCCCCAAACGTTGGTAATAATAATGCGTTGTGATTAGGAACTTTGTTTCAGTTGGCACAAGCCCGGGCTTCACCCACCACACACATACTGCAAAAATACTTCCTCTCATCACTGCTTTGTCCTTCTTATCCAGCCATTGGCTGTTTCTTCTTCAACTTAAAAATTGTTAGAGAAAATAGCCTCATTTCCTCCAGAAGAAATAAACACAGGCAAAGGTCAGGGGGATGCATTCCATGGAAGTTGTCCAGAGTGGAGCAAAGTGCAAGGCAGTCGGCCTGGTCCAGGGCCTGCCTGTCCCCAGCCAGCACTGCGGCTTCGGGCCATGTCCCCAGGACACTCTCCCAGAGCAAAGCAAGACTAGCCACGGAAGACCCCTTCTCCGCAGCTCTGGGGAAAGGGGCTGGCCTGGCGTGTGCACTTTAATGCTGTGTATGTATATCACAGCATATCACCCCTGTGGAAATTCCTTTTATGATCAAAGGCAAATTTTGTCTGAGGTACCTTGTTTTAGGGACCAAGCTCCCCTCTGAAAAGAGGAGCCTTCTGTACCTTTGCTGGGGCACTTCCTAATTTCTCCCCCTGCCTGCCCACTGCTCATTGCCATTCCCTTTGCTCAGCACCTTGCTGTCTCTTAACTCATGCTTTGTAAGAGAATTTTTATCTGCTACTTGTATGCCCTATAGTCCCCCTCCCTAGTGCCAATCTGTCTTTGCCAAGCACAGATTTCTACCATGATCACTGGCGGAAAGCTCACACCTGAGCATCCAGCATTACATGTCCCCGAATCCCACACCTCATTCCTTCTGTTAATCGATGCCTTACAGGGATTTGGGGAATGGGCAAGGTGCTAGGAACTTTAGGTCATGAATGAAATATAAAGTTCGGGGTGGAGAAAGGAGGTCAGGAAAGGGGAGATTGGGATGAAGTTGTCACTTATCTTGTACACATTTCATGCTAATAAAAGATGATAAGAGTGTGAGGAAATTAGAAGAGCAGCGAGTGCCTCATGGGCAAAACCAAAAAATGCTCATATTAAGATGACTGTCAAAATAAAGCACCTAAAAAGGCTTTGTATTTTAATTTGGCCCTGGGCTGGTAACTAGAACAGAACTCGCATCATTGAGGAAAGACAGAAATCACATGCTATGTATTATTACAGTCTCTCACCGCACCTGATGCAGTGCCTTGGACATAGTATTTTAATTTGATGCAGTGCCTTGGACATAGTATTTTAATTTGGCCCTGGGCTGGTAACTAGAACAGAACTCGCATCATTGAGGAAAGACAGAAATCACATGCTATGTATTATTACAGTCTCTCACCGCACCTGATGCAGTGCCTTGGACATAGTATGGTTGCAAAAAATTCTTTCGTGAAAATTATTTGCCACTGCAAATAATTACAATGAATGGCTTTATACAATGAAATCAGGTTTGAAAATATGAATAGTATACTTTCTGCTAGTTTTGAAGAAAGGATGAACACTAAAGTTTTGGTTAATTTGAATTCTCTGCATTAATGCTTGGGAGGATATTTATCAAGCAGGATGTAACCTAAGGTCATGTAACAATGAATTATTTTTGTAGATTTTCCTGATTACATGCCATGTTATTCCCACAGCTGTCTGTAGACACTGTGGTGAAAGATGATTATTGGATGAGAGAACATTTTCTCTTATCCATGGAGTGAGATTAAGTGTTAGGAACCATGATGAAGATAATTTAGGAAGAACGAGGCAACTGGTTATATTGCAAAGGAAATGCCTAAAATGTTAGGAGTGGGTCTTTGTGTTGAATTTCTGGACAGCTTATTGTCTAGAAAAATTCTCTTCCTTGCATGATACATAACTTAGTGGCCTTGTACACAGAAAGGATATTAGCACTTTACAGGATGACCCATGTATTTGAACAGAAACTGAGCAGCTTGTAACATCTCTTCAAGTACGTAACTCTGACCAGCCCATTTTTTGATACTTTACAACTGATAACATGAAATTTCTTCACTTGTCTAAAAAATAGTCGTAAAAGAAAAACATCACGACACAAAAACAAATGCAAAAGTAAAGCATTATTAATTTAGAACATGACACAAAGTTATCTCTGTACTAAGATCAGTCATTTTTATTTACTTGTTCAATGGTCAACAGGGGAATTTGTAATAGCAACCCTGCCCCTGAACTGGTTCACCACCTGCAGTCTTCGAGTCCATGCAGCCGTCCAGAGTGGACAGACAGAATCACTGCACCAACAACAAATGCAACAGTTAAGAATTGCTACTATATCCTCTTCCCCAAGCATTTTTGGGAATCCTTCGGGACACTGGCATAGGCATGGGAACCAGTCGAATTGATCACGCGTTCAGCAAATACTCTTCAGTGGAAACACAAACCAGTAGTTCGTCCCTCCACAATATTTTAGCTGTTTTTTCTTTCCTAAAATCTAGCTGTTTGTGGGAGCTGTTGCACACATAACCATCTCTGATCATTCTGGGATGGTGAGGCAGAACGGAAAACCATGACTACTCTTCAAAAGTCATCTCATAGATGATTCACTATGTGAAAGAGGTAAAGAAGATTTTGATAGTTTCTGACCAGACCACTTCTGATCATTTTCAGGTAAAGGACACCTTTTAGATCTGAATAAATTGAGGGCTTATAATGTAATTTAGGGAATGAATAACCATTTTATCAGTATGAGGGTTATATTTTTGGATTAAGACCTGTTTTTTAAGGAGTTTGTGGAAATCAATCAAATACATATGCTCTCATTTAGGGAATAAAAGAGTAAGGCTAAATTATTATTTATCAGTTAAGTCTACAGTCCAGACTGCCAGTGGATTAACTGAATTTACTTTTCTTTTTTATCTATGCAAAACATTTTAAATGAGAAACCGGGGGTACTTTTAAATACCATTACTTATTTTGTTTTAATTGCCAGGTAATTCCCTGATAGTACTGTCCCAAACAGCCTTTGGGATTACTTAAAAATCCCCAAAGTAATTTTTACGTTCCTCAATTCAAAAGAACCACATAATTGTAATTTAATATAAACTCCAGAAAAGGGGGTCGAAGTTTATCCCAAGACAATTACCCTGCTCTGCTCTACACTGGGATAAAGATATATGAAAATAATAGGGGGAAATATAACACACTGAGTATTAAAACCATCAAAACAGGCATGTTAAAACATTCTGTAAGTGATTAAAAATAATTTGCACTCTCTGTCCAAAGACCACTTGCCAGGGAGAAACAAAGTTGAGAAATTTCTATTAAAACATGACTCAGAGGGGGAAACGCAGAGGCTAGTAATGAAGGAAATGCTCTGGTACCATTCCCAATTGGTCTTTCATCAGGTCACATGTTCTGGGCATCTTTAAAAGGACCTTAATTGGGCTCGGCCAAGCACAGAACCTCTTGAAGGCTGCAGTTTCTTCCCACCTTGCAGAATAGTCCCGGACAGCTTGCAAAATGTGTGATGCATTCGTAGGTACCTGGAAACTTGTCTCCAGTGAAAACTTCGATGATTACATGAAGGAAGTGGGTAAGCAAATGCGCGGTGGGAGGACTGTATTTATGCCTTGTTCGCTGGGGGAGAGGGGCTGCTGGCTGTTTTCCACCCTGGAAGCGGCGTTGTCCGGATATGAGATGCTGCTTTCCACATCAAGACTATAAAAATAGCACCTGGGAATAATCTGTTTGTAGAAGCATCGTAGACCAAAGTCACAGCGTCAGGTGAACTAATAAATTTGAAAAAGGGTCTCAATGGCATATTTATAGTCTATAGAAATGAAAAGGCTTTATTTGTTCGATAAACTTGGGTATCTTTGGTTTACTTGGCTCTTTCCCTGCTTTTCTTGCATAAAAAGAAGCCATAACTTGGACATACAACCGGATTTATTTCCTAGCATGTAATAATGTCCTTTGACACCGAAAGCACTGCATTTCTCATAATTCTTAAAGTAAACCGATGTTGACCAATTTCTTTGCTGTCTTAATATATTAAACTGTGTGGTGATTTTATGGGAACAAAAATCTTAATTTTAGAGAGCAAGTTCCCTAGAGGGTTTAAATAGTTCTTTGACTAGCAAACCCATGCGTGCATAGAATTACTGACTAATTTAAAAGGAGAATGTTGCATACATAACATACCTGCTCTTTGACAGTGAGGGCTTCTGGGTTTTTAGATACAGCTAACGTTGCCAGTGTGCTGTGAAGATTCCTCAGGTAATTAAGGAGGAAGAGCAAGGTTGTAGGGAGGCAGATTCCCACCTCAGGCTTCTTTACCTTGAAAGCCCCTCTCCCACACCCCCGTGCATGATCAAGTCAAATCCAGGGGGCAAATTGGGGAGAAATTCCTCACAGTATCTGTATTAAGGGTTATAATTTACTCCATAAATTTTAATATTTAACCTTCCCCCAAGTCGTAAAGAATATTTTTGCTTGTCTATAAGTACTGTTTTCCTTGTTTATAGAGATAGAGGGAAATCAGGAACTTTAGCATGAGTGAGACCTAATTTTCTAGAATATCAATTAATTTTGATTCAATAAACTAATGTGTGCTGATATAGAAATGCCAAGATTGGAGGCTATGTACCTACAGATTTCAGAAAACATTTTACACTTTTAATATTTATATTTAAGTTCTTCTTCTACTGTGTTTTAAAATTGGAAAGTATGATGATAGGACAATAAGCTAACTCCTGGAATTGGCTACTCTAATTGATAAGGGGTAAGCAGGTAGCACCTTCATCAGCCAATAAGGACAAATTCTGGCAAGTGGAGAGCACGATTTTGCCCACGGGTGGCCCCTCTGGAATCACACTTGGTGGCGCATCCAGTCCCTGCGTTGGCCCACTCCCTGATTTTGATAACAGAGTCAGGACTTGATGAAGCAACATAGTCTCTTCTCCACCAGGGAGCTACATCAGAGCCTCAGCACCACTTGTTTTCTTCAGTATTTCTCTCCATGGTCCCCCATTGCTAACCTTTGGTATCTGTAAGCAACCTTTAGTCAAAGAAATAGCTTAGATTTATATACAGGTATTTAAAAAAATCCAGTACATCCATTGACCGTAGTAAGTTCTGTATCACACATGCAGTGAGTTCAGGTTACTGCTGTGTCTGTTGGGTGGTAAATTGTTCATCCCATACCCTCCACAAGAAAAGTAGATTGCTCTTTAAAGAGAGAGAGAGAGAGAGAGAGAGAGAGAGAGAGAGAGAGAGAGAGAGAGAGCGCAATTTGTAACTTAAGTGACTGGGAATCAAAGTATTGATTACTGAACTTATAAAACAGTGACTTGTTAAATTTTGAGGTTTTTACAATTTATACCTAGATCCTCTTTAACCTTTCCTATAATTTTGGGGGAGCCATGTCACCATCCTAAAATGGTATAAATGTAGGGAACATTTTGCCTTGGGGAAAGTCATCAAAAACTTCATTCTGTGACAGAGCAATGTGAACAAGTTAACAAACTAGGTGGGCGGCAAGGGCCACGAAATGGAAGTTGTGGACACACAAAGAGGTGATTTCTTTTAACTGGGTAACTCTATACGGGCCCCAATATCCTATTAAGAATTCCATCTTTGACTGTGATTAGAACACTTTTATCTAAGAAAAGAGGGTCGCAGTGCCCCAAGTGTTTCATGAACTGAGCGAAATGACAGGCACTGCCTTAAAGGCTGTGCTGGCCAGTTAATGTGAGTGTGCAGTGGCTTTTTAAAAATACATACATCTCGGAAGACTTCATCTTTGTACATATTCGTGCTGAAATTAACAGTGGAACTCCTGAGCAGCTGCATCTGAACTGCAGAGGGAAAATTTAAAGAACAAATCTATAGCTAATTGCACATCGTGTGCTTCTTTAAATATTAGCCTCTTTACTCATCTGCAGGAGCTATTTAAATGAGGCAATTGAGAAACTCACCAGTTTTCCCTTTTCTGCACGTGCTCCAACCTACACACACACATGCACACGCACGCATATAGACACACTACAGCTGTTTCTTCGAGATGTGAGAGCAAGCTGTGAACCTGATGTTTCTTCTCTTCCCTCCCACAGGAGTGGGCTTTGCCACCCGGAAAGTGGCTGGTATGGCCAAACCCAACATGATCATCAGCGTCAGTGGGGATGTGATCACCATTAAATCAGAAAGTACCTTTAAAAACACAGAGATTGCCTTCAAACTGGGCCAGGAATTTGACGAAGTCACAGCAGATGACAGAAAAGTCAAGGTGAGGAGCAGGGATTGGAGCAAAGGAAAGGCCTGGTTGCTGAACAACCAACCGCTGCCTCTGAGAAGCCGTTCTGTGAGGGGGAAACCACCTACCACAGTCTGAGGGTCCCTGATCTTCATCTAAACCGTGTGGCCTTTGATAAGTAGTTTGTGAACTTTACTCCTTTTTATAAAGTTGTCATTATTATTTTAAGAAACAATTTATTTGTCATCCCATATATATTTTTAAAAGATTTTATTTATTTAATTTTAGAGAGGGGGAAATGAGGACGAAGGAGGAGAGAAACATCAGTGTGTGAGAGATACGTTGATTGGTTGCCTCTCACACGCCCCCAACCGGGGACCTGGCCTGCAACCCAGGCATGTGCCCTGACTGGGAATTGAACCAGCGACTTTTCAGTTCTCAGGATGGTGCTCAATCCACTGAGCCACACCAGCCAGGACCCATATATATAATATTTAAGTGGATTAAAGTAAAATAATGTTAGAGAAATTTATAGAGTAGGAAAATGTTTAAATTACTTATAATACTACCACCTCAACATAAATTTATTACCTATATTCTTTCACAGTAGTTTTTCAAATGCATGCTTGTATAATATTTTGATCATAATGTATATATAACTTGGTATGCTTTTGCTTTTGACATTCATTTATTTTCTTGTTGCAATATATTGTTGCATTTAGAATTTCTAATGACCTCAAAAGATTCCTTCAAACAAAGGTAATGTATTTTTTATTTCCTTCTATCATGAAAAATTGTAACCATTTTTATTGCCCCTGCAGAGCATCATAACCTTAGATGGAGGTGCCCTCATACAGGTGCAGAAATGGGATGGAAAGTCCACAACCATAAAGAGAAAGAGAGTGGATGATAAACTTGTGGTGGTGAGTATATTCTAGCTGCTAGATTCTACTTCTGGGACATCTTTTTTTTTTAAGATTTTATTTATTTATTTTTAGAGATAGGGGAGGGGAAGTAGAAAGAGCAGGAGAGAAACATCAATGTGTGGTTGCCTCTCATGCGCCTCCTACTGGGGACCTGGCCTGCAACCCAGGCATGTGCCCTGACTGGGAATTGAACTGGTGATCCTTTGGTTTGCAGGCCGGCACTTTATCCACTGAGCCACACCAGCCAGGGCTAGGCCATCTTATAATTATTGTTTGACCTAAACAAACAGATATTTGCTCTTGCTTACGTAGAACAAAAAGTGATTCTCTTGGGTTCCTGGTTTCATAGTTGGTCTTCATGCTCACAGCTCAGCCTGGGCATGCTGTCCGCCAGGAAGCACACCCTGACCCCTCAAAGCACTCACCATGTGGTATTACACATTTGCTTTTATTTCTTAGTCCCCATCCAGATTGTAAAGTTACTTAAGGGAAAGACTTGTATCTTTTTGGCCTTTATATCTCCCTAATTTATCACAACATCAGGTATACACAGCAGCCCAGAACAAATATCTTTCAAATGAGTACTGTTTCCTTCCCAACACGGAAGGAGACAAAAAATAAACCTGTGACTGACCAAGAATTTTTTTGTGTCTAGGAATGTACCATGAAAGGCGTCACTTCTACCCGAGTTTATGAAAGAGCATAAACCAAGGGGCACTGAACTGGATGGAAATTTGCATCGAACTCTATGCCGTTCCGTTGGATATGTTGTCCAAACATGCATTGCTACTTCCCACTAATTAGCAAGCAACTAATTTTTTTGCCAATCTGATTTTATTCAATGTGATTGCATTTCATTGGTTAAATAAAATGTTTTAGAGTTAAAAGGTGATGTAATGATTTATTCATTGGGCCAGAGAATTTCTTACTTATAACTGAGAGAAAAAAATATAAGATCATGTTATTGCTTTGTGTCTGGCTTAAGCAATGTAATTTTTCATAAATAATCCAAGGTAAAAATTAATATTCATGAATTTTCCACTGTCTTAGTAGAAGCTGATAAATATGCTATTATGGAATGAAGTTCTTCAGTGTATCTTCAGTCAAGTAACTCTTGCAGAGACCTAAGATAGTTTTAAAAGTACAGTAAAAGTACAGTTTCCCCTTATCCACAAGGGACACATTCCAAGACCTCCCAGTGGACGCCTGAAACCATGGAGAGTATTGAATTCAATATATACTATGTTTTTTCTATACATCCATAGTTATGGTAAAGTTTAATTTATAAACTAGGTGCAGTAGAGAGGGACAGAAACTGATAATAAAATACAATTATAACAATGCACTGTAGTAGAAGTTTTGTGAAGTTGACATCGTTAAGTGAAACGAGACTTACTTGAACACAAACACCACGATGCTGCGATATTTCATCTGACATCCAAGATGGCTACTGAGCAGCTAATGGGTGGGGAGCCGAAGGGACAATTCACATCCCAGGTGGAACAGAGAAGAACATCGTGAGATGTCATCAAGCTCCTCAGAGTAGCATCCAGTTTATCATAGATGAATTGCTGATGCCTGGAATTTTCCATTTAATATTCTCCCACTACCGTTGGCCTTGGATACCCAAAACTGTGACAAGTGAAACCATGGTTAAGGGGGGGGGGGGTGACAGCCTTAGAGATTGTGTGGGTTCCGTTCCAGAGCACCTCAATAAAGCGAGGGCAGCAATAAAGCAAGTCATGTGAATTTTTGGTTTCCCAGTGCATATACAAGTTATGTTTACACTATTGAGTGTGCAATGACATGTCTAAAAAGATGTATGTACATTAATTTAACAATTCTTTATTGCTGAAGAATGCTAACCATCATCTGGGCCTTCAGTGAGTTGTAATCTTATTGTTGGGGCAGGGTCTTGCCCTAGTAACACGAGAGATGATTAACCACAGGTTACCATAACAAATAGAATAATAATAATAATGAAAAAGTTTGAAATATTGTGAGAACTGCTGAAATGTGACCCAGAGACACAATGTGAGCAGATGTTATTGGAAGAATGGTGCCTACAGACTTGCCCAACAAAAGGTTGCCACAAACCTTCAGTTTGTAAAATGTACACAATATCTGTGACATGCAACAAAACAGGTACGGCCGGCCCAGGTGCTATCATTCACACCTGCCGGTCCCGCAGCGACGAGAGAGAGAGAAGTAGCGTAACAACGTGCATCACAGAAAAAGATTTCTAGGCTGCAATTTCTAATCCGGAAAATTATTGGTAAACCGAGCTATCTCTGGAGTCTCAAGAACGGAGTGCAAATAATTCCAAAATATTCGTTCCAGAAACGATGTGACCGCCTTGTAATCAGCAGTGATGCAAATGTCCTCAAAGGGGTTTCCAAGTCTTTCTCACCCCTGGAATTTTTTATTCAAATAAAAGCCCTATGGAATTCCAACATACAATGCAAACAAAAATGATAAGGAGACTTTTCAGGTAGGGGTGTGCGTGTGCATGTTAGTTATTTCCTCTGCCTTGTAGAAGCTTTGAGGCACCTCTCCAGGTCATTGGAGTGCCCTGAACATAGACTGAAAAGTTTGAACTGCATACTTACCTTTTACAGTAAGACAGCATCTGTTAAAATATGTGCTTATATAACAAGCACACAGTTGTTGCTATAATTGTGCCTGTGATACTTCTATTAAAAATATGTCCATTATTTTCTGAACACCTACCCTGTGTGTAACACCAACATATCAACAGGCCAAAAGAGAAATCGCTGATCGTAAGACTTTAGTTAACATGTAAAAGCAATCCAAGTGTCCCTCAACAGATGAATGGGTAGCGTAATATGGTCTATTTATACGGTACAATATTAAGTGTTAAAGGAAATTCTGAGGTGTACCACAACATGAATCAAGCTTGAGGGCATGCTGAGTGAAATAAAGCAGTCACACGAACAAAAACCCCCACCGAATACTGCATGATTCCACGTATGCACTTAGAGTCATAAAGATCATAGAGACAGGGTGTGGAATGGTGGTTATCAGGGGCTGGGGGGAAAGAAGAAAAGGGAGTTGTTTTTAATGGGCGAGGAGTTTCAGTTCGGCAGGATGACAAGTGTTCTGGAGATGGATGGGGGGCGTGGTTGTGCAACAATGTGAATGTATTTAATGCCCCTGAACTGTAGTGGTTAAGGCACTTAATTTTATGTTATCTGTATTTTACCACAATGAAAAATTATAAAAAAAATCCAGGGTGGTCCAGGTAAAATATTATACATACAGCAATTAAATTATGAAACATATTTCTGAAAACTTTTATAGCTTCTGGCAGTGACTTTACTAGTATGCCCACCCACGGAGAATGTAGTGTATGAAAATTAAAAGTTATTAAAAATAATTTATTATCTCAGATGTCACAGGAAAGTTTGTGTAGACAGTGAAATATTGTAGAAGCATATAAAATGAGATAACAAAATAAGCATTGAAATCATCATGAAAATAAACCATGTAACTGTTCTATAACAAATTACTGTATTCTAGTTCTTTTATTAGGATTAACAATTAAGGACATTCTAACCTGAAACATTAATACTTGAGGAAATGTTTTGGGGTTTGTTTGTTTTTTATGCACAAACAAAGGTGCCAAAGGCTGGCAGTGGCATCAGGGTCACCAGCAGGGAACTGTCTTGGTTGAGGATGGAGACTTACCTGGTCGTAATGAGACACTGAGCTAAGGCAAGGGAAGCTGAGAATCCCTGAAGGCCCTTTGTACAAGCAGGGCAGGTGAGAGCAATGAATTCAAACCTTATCTAGTCAGTGTTGGAGAGACAAGGATCAGTAAGGAGGGCAATTGTCAGTTATAAAGAAGAGAACACTGCTTATTCCTTTTGTCATACACCAGCAATATACCTGCAATATACCAGGCAATGTCTTAGGGATACAGAGGTGACTAAGAAATATTTTCTTTGCTTGATAAATTCACAAAGTCGTCCAGAGGACAGTGGGAGGTGAACTCCTGGCAATACTGTAAGAAAAGTTCTCTAAGAAACTTCTGTTAAAATATGGTTATATCGCACGATAGGAATCAACTAGCTCTGAGCCAGGGTCACAGAGATTTTGGCAATGGATCTGGAAAGATGGGTGATGCGGTGAGGCTGTGCGCACAGGGCTGATATCCTATGTTGCATGTAATTGGTTGTTGTGAGAGTCCAAATCATCATCTGGGTGAAAACTATTTACTGGGTGAAAGGTGTACTGACCATGAAGGCTTCAGGTGCAAGTCACAAACTCAGACACAAAATTGTTTAAATAATAATGGAATTTATTAATTCATATAACAAAAATTTTAGAAATGAAGTGGCCTCAGTTCCTCCCTGCTTTGGACCCTGCTGTTCTCAGTTTTGGCTTTATCTTTGAGCTGGTAACACAAGAAAGCAAACTGTAGATGCAAAGAGAGACCTCCCCTCTGGCTCTCTCCAAGGGGTAAGGACATTGGATAGAAGCTGAAATTTGACTTTCTCACTTGTCTCATGAGCCTCCTGAGTGCTACAATGGGCCACAGGATTGATTTCTGGCAGAGGAATTAAAGAAAGGATGGATAGACCAATGGGAGGCCTTTTTCCCACTAGCCTACTGGCCAACACACGCAGCCATGTATGTTTGCTATCTTCCAGAAGAGGGTGCACACACCTATCACCAGCTAGGCAAGATCTAGTCAAGTGCTCTTTATTAGAACCTCACCTTTGAGGACACTTTCAACTGTGAAGGCACTTACCTTGAACCCAGGTCTCAGTTTCCTGAAACTGACTCTAAGGAGTTTGCTTCCTGTTTTGCCCTCCTGGTATTTTAATACCTATTCTGCCTATGAAGGTCCTGCATTATAAATTTCCTTTTTATATGTTTTCACCAAAAGAAGTTCTTTAATTTATAAACTTGTGGTGCCAAATCATCAATAATCTTTTTAAAAAATTTTGTTTTTTTAACAAAGAGATGGTTTGAATAGATATTTCTCTGGATTGAAGGAATATTTAACACAGGCAGACAATAGTATGAATATTCTTCTCCTGATTTTCCAGCCTTCTTCAAAACAACTGGAGCTCAGGGCTCTGACATAAATCTGCAGCCTCTGACTCAACTCCTTGTTAGTAAACACAGTACCTGCAAGGTTCACTTCCATTACTTGGGTTGCAGAAGATTATTTAAGACATAATAGCACAGTGATTTAAATTATCTGCTTATTTGTCTTTAGAATGCATATATCAAAATACTTTACCTTCCCCGAAAACTTTCCTTCACAATTTCAAGTGGTATTTTTTAAAATTGAGCTTACTTTGTAAGCCTAAAGATGAATTTTACAAGCATTAGCTCTACCACCATCATGGAGCTTAAATCACAGAACACTGATCAATGATAATTGTTACTTTTCTTCCCAGTTCACGATCACTCTTGATGAAGAACAATGATAAAATTAATGATAGCCCACACCTCACTCCAAGCAATTCTAGATATTTCAGTTACATTAACTGATATCAGTTCATCAACCCTGCAAGGAAGGGTGGGGAAGATACTATTTTAATGAAGAGAGTTCTCTGGTAATGTGATTTGTGCAAACGAAAAACCAGCTGAGGTGTGGCCAAGTAAGGATGTCCTTGTATCAGGAGGGACAACACCTCAGTCAGGTGTTTGTTAGACATCTCTCAGGAGATGCCTTCAGAGTTGTCTAGAAAGTAATTCAAAAGGCCCATATCTATGGGAAATTGCTTCCATGGACCTGGGGTATAACTCTGTTTGCCAGAAGCTATAATCGCTGGCCTAAATTCAACTTCCCATGTTAATTTTCTGCTCCTTAATTTGGAGGTAGACAATATGAGTCAAC